>VOQK01029973.1:0-12121 GCA_015052645.1 Benitochromis conjunctus | reverse complement strand
GCTTGGGTGGTGGGGGGGGGGGGGGGGGGGGGGGGGGGTTCTTCCTCCCCACAGTTGCCAAGTGCTGCTAATATGGAATTATGTGATAGTTGAGATTCTTTCTGTAACATTTTAGGCTGTTTACGTTACAGTATGAAGCACCTTGAGATGACATTTGTGTGAAAAAATGCTTTAAATATTAAAATGATGTCAGATAGTAGTGATTTTTGGATATCAGTAAATCATATAATCGAATAAAGAAAACTAATGAACACCATGGAGAGTCGCATTTTTAGCTTGGAGGAACAGTCCAGACTTAGGACAGTCTTCATAGTTTAAAGGAAATAGAGACATCTCAGTAAAGTCCAAAAATATTTGACAAATGTTGAAATCAGGACGCAAATTGACAAAAATCTGACCATACCTCTGTTTTAATTCTTTTAGGTGACGCCTCGTCTCGGTCTCCACAGCGAGACCTGCAGAGAAAATTCATAATGCACACCGTCAGTTCCCTTCCAACTGCTCACGTCCAGTTTTCATGCTGAGAATTCACAGAGCTGATATTTTATCTGCAGAAAGCGCTAGCTTTGTAAAAATGAAAACATCACAAATGCCAAGAAACGTGGACACGTGTTTCATGATGGGCTTAGACAGATGGTCACACGTGTAGTCCAAAAACTGTCGGCTCATGTTAGCTCGGCTTCAGTGAGGAAAGCGGCTCTTACTTGCTGGTGCGGTAGGTGTATTTGTAGGTGACTTCCCTGGAAATCTGCCGGGCGAGTCCGAACAGCTCGTCGCGGCGTGTCAACAGAGCCATGTCCCTCATGCAGAGCTGCGCCGCCGCCTCGTTCACCGTCAGCTGAACATATAAATCAGGTTACACAGAAGACCCCACAGGACAATGCTAACCAGACAAATGTGAGTTCACCCACCTCGTGAAGCGTCAGGTGCTTGCCGTCCCTCCGCTTGGAGTCAAAGCGTCCATAGATGGCGCTGTACTTCCGGATCTCCTCCTCCCTCCGCGGGTCATCATCGCTCATTTCAAAGATGTGTCCGATCATCTTTCCTAGCTTCTTGTTGTTCTTCAGCTGCTCTTTGACCTCAGCTAGGTCCGCCTTTGGGAGGCCGGGCGCCATTCTGTCCACACACTCCATGACTGACTGCACGGCAGCTGCGTCCAGAGCTTCTAAAGCCTCTCTGGGCGAAGACGGGGAGCCGAGGTCTGACGGAGACAGGCTGTGCTCGCTGTCGTTGCTGTGGCCCGACCAGAACCGAGCCTCGCTGCTGCCCTGCAGGGGCGATCCGGCCGACACTTTGTCCCTCGCCACGTCCAGCTTCCCCGGGTCCGAGCAGGCGGCGGCCATGGCTTTGGGCATCTTGACGCTGGCGGTGCTGGCGCGGTCCTGAGCGCTGAGCAGCGTGGGTGAGCCCTCGGGCAGTTTGTACACGGGGATGCTGCACACAGGCAGCGAGGTGAGGGGCTGGTTAAAGATGGCGGGGTTGGTAACCCAGTCTCGCAGCGCCTTCTGCAGGCGGCGCACGTGCAGCGGCTTGCTGGCCATGCCGACGAGGGCCATGATCTCCAAGAACTCCTCCTCGCCGGCCTCGCAGAGCTGCTGCACGTCGTCGCCGCCCTGCTGGATGAAGGCCTCGTAGTAGTAGAGCAGGTTTGCCCGCTGCAGGATCCTGTAGAGCTGCAGCTCACCCAGGGTTCTCGGCAACACCGCCGCCATACCTGAGAGAGGACAAACAGAAGGTTACTCAGTCGCTAAGCTAACAAACAAACACAGATGAGATATTGATCTGAATAAAAAAAAATACCATGATTGGATGAACAATTATTAACCTATTTAACCTATTAATAGTGGGAAGCTGATCGTACGGAATGATAGAGGCATTGATACAAATAATAATAAATAAATATTAGCCATTAAATATGTTATTTGTGATTATTTTTATGCTGTATTATTTACATATTATTACTAATTGGTTTAGTTGTACAGCAGACTAAAATTGTCATTGTCATTAATACAAATTAATATTTTCTTTCTTTTCTGTTTCAGGTGAAATTAAGTTATAAAAGTGCCTCCATTTAGCTTATACTCTGTATAATATAATAAGCTAAAGCTACACCCTACAATTTTGCAGTCAATAATTTGTGTTTTTTCTACTTTATTCATCTGTTTATTTTTTAAAAGCATTCTCCGAATGTTGTTGAAAACTGTAAATAATCACTGAAATGACCCCCCACCCCCATTTATTTTTACTTTTGGCAATTTTAGACTTCCATACGAGAACACAATCTCCCTTAAAATTAAATCCATACGTTGACAATAACAGTTTCTTTAAGATTGAGTCGTTGAAACGCTTCAGATGTAGAAATGTCAAATCAGTCATGTTCTGACTGAAATCCTCCTGCTGAGTGCCAAATGCTGAGAAACACCAATTTGCCATTTAAGGAGAAAACAGAAGGGGGGGAAAAAAACCGAAGCGCTCGTATGACACTAACTCGGCGCTTTGTTAAGATCATCAGGAGTCGATCTCAACAAAGCAGTAACACGCGAGTTTCTCTCAACGAGCAGACACTAAAACTGAAAAGAGAGCGAGAGGATTTTTGACCTTGGAGACAAAAAACTGAAGTCAAGTTTGTCACTTGAATCTTCACCAGCTGAAGAAAGTGAAGATGAAAAAAAGAAAAGTTGTAAATCTAAATATGCTGTTTTTACTGCCTTCACTGGAGGCTCCATTGCTCATCTGAATTAGCTGCTGTGAGCCAACATGGAGACACGGATTTCTAAGAACAATGCACAGGAATTATATTTGGACTGCACTTGTTATCCTTGGGTTCCTGTTTATCAGGAGTCCACACGTGCATGGATAGGTGAAATCTGCCTCCGCTTTTCTGCCAGAAACCACAAACAGCTTTCACTTCGCCCCGCTTTATCTAACCTACGTCGATCCAAAGTGTCGCCAATAAAGAAGTAAAAGTTAAAACCAAAGAAAAGAGCAGAAATTAAGTGAAATAATGATTACGAACAACAATAGTCCAGTAAAACTAAAGCCTATAACTGAAACTTACTAAACATCCAAAACACAATCAAAAACGAGGTAAAATCATAATTAAGAGCAGATGCGGCTGCGTAGGCAGCTCATTTAGTGTTTGTTTTTTAATATCGTTGAGCTTATGTGCCACATTGTGCTTGAACGAACATTATTATTGGTTTTAGTCGATAGCACTGCATCAACCCAATCCTGGCTTCTCTCTATTCGATCGTTGTGTGGTTTACAATTAAAATTCAGGCAGACATCACCGAAATGTTGGCCGCTTTCAGCCTCTGATCCTCAGGTGGGTTCTTCTCCTGCTCCAAAGTGGAGACTTGAATCTACAGATCCATCCACGAGCAGATAACTCTCGTATGTAGCATTCATGTCGGTGAGTAGCTGGCATGAATACATGTAGATGGATCAGACATTTTTACTGGAACACATGTCAGATTTAACTCCAGTGCATGGAGGGAATTTGAACTTGATCAAACTTGGCGCACATGTTGGTGATCATACCTTGTCAAACAGTATCTTCTAGCATACTACTAAATCAGATGCATCACAGGTAGATCGCTACAACCTGCCCATGCAGCAGACAATATCTGCACTGAGACGGTACAAGAAATACGTACGCTGCATGCAACAATGTACTTATTGCATTGTGGCAATAAATAATGCAATAATTACAATCCTGTCATGCCCTTTGCTTTCTTGTGCATACACATATACACACCACAGTGCTTTGTTTTCTCCTTCTGAAAGCTCAAATTCACACATATTTAGCTTTAAAAACTGAGAAAGCGTGTTGAAGCTTAATTAAAAACACATTTTTACAGGGCCGTGTTTAAATGCCGTCGTTATTTTACTGTCAGTTTACCATTTTTTTTATTCTGCTAAATTTTACTGTTATTTTAATCTTTCATTCTTATTTATTACTGACCTTTTAAGTTCTTGTTTTCTAGTTTTTATTTTTTTTAAAACCCAACTTTTTCTTAACTTTAGTCGTTTCTTGATGCACCTTTCTATTCTAATTTACCCTCTGAGCTCGCCTGCCAAAGCACTTTGTAAACTCTGTTCTCAAACTTGTTATTACAGTAATAAAATGTACAAAAAATTGTATTTTTAAATTGCTGTTTGAGCTCTAAATGTGGGTCTACAAACATCTGTGGTTCCCTGTAAATAAACGTCTTCTGCCGTCCCACTCGCCGTCCTTCGACGACGCCACTCGGTCTGCCTCTAATTTCAAAGAAATGATCGAATCTCGTCACTTGCCATTTCGAACTGAGAGAAAGCAGGACAGGAGCTCAAAAACTGGCTTGTTTTTCGACTCTCCCTGCGTGCATGTGAGGCCTTGCGGAGGCCTACAGCTAACAGAGGAGTGGCAGTCAGCGAGCCTGGGTTACTGGGAGGACCACATGCCTCTCTCCACCCCTGCAGGATGTGTAGGTGGTGGGCTCGCCTCGCCCAGAATAGGCTCTGAGAGCCTCAGCCCAGGGAGCCAGGCAGGCAGGCGTCGAGTGAGCAGGGAGAAAGACAAAAGCTGCCTAAGACAAAAAACTGAAACCATCCTCTTTAAAATACGTGGATTTCTTCAATCTACACAAATATCAGAGGTCACTGTGACTCAAGGTGACCTCCAGAAGAGCTCCTCCAACTCAGTTTCCTTCTATAAACACAAGTTTTAGGCAAACAACCCAATAAATGATTAAAAAAACAACAGAATCAGCCATCTTTTTAAGCTTTTACTCCACGTCCTTACCTTAAACTTCTGCTCAGAATAACAACTTTTGAAGCATCGACACAAATGACCAACTGAATAATAACAGTGTCCCTCAGCAAACCTGTAAACATGTCTAGACTAGAGCAAAGATGGCTCCTTTTTTTTTTTCTTGCTTCTTCCAGCTACAAACAGGTCAGCGTGCTTTCTGGTTGTAGAAATCCCTCCGTTTAACCAAAAAATAAAAATAGACGTTCCTGGAGTGAAGGTTGGAAAAGGAGGAACGATTACGGGCAGTAATTACAAGTAATTAAAGTTCACGCGTCTGCATCACATTCACTATAAAACGTTTAAAAAAATGTGAATATAACGTGCGATGTGAAACTCGCCGTTTCCTGAGCACGACTTCTCAGTGCGCTCGCTTTCCATTTATGTCACCTCGAGGGTTTACGTTAGCCTTTCCTTACAACTACGGTGGCTTTAACAGAAAGTAGTGACGCTGCAAAAACAATCACCGCGTCAAAACAAGAGTAAAATTTCACACGAAAACGTGACAGTTTCCAGTCTTTCAATGACAAAAAGTTTGTTTATTTAAGCTCAATGTGAACAAAATGTGACAAAACCTGAAACTAAATGAGTTTTAGTGCTTACACAAGCTTCTTGTCTTATGAAAACAGCAAAAATGACTGCATTTGAATACGACTGATCTTAAGATTTGGTTCACTTCTGATTCAGAACATCCTGATTTGGCAGCTCACACACATTTGAGTTTATTTCTTGGAATAAAGACGGTTTTTCTTTCTTTAAATGTTATTTTTTAGTACTCTGAGAAAAGGTGCAATAAAAACCTGAGATTTTTAGAATAATTTGGCTCATTCAGCTCTGAACCTGCAGACACTTCAGAGCTTTTGCTCATCGGCGTGTGAATCTGTAGGCGAGGGATTTTTGCTTCTGGAAGTTTTCTGGTTTCCGCTTGTAGTCTGAGTTCTATTAAAACAGGATTTGGCTGCAAACAGGTGAACAGTCTGTGTGCACAAACTCAGTCTCAAAATCATCCTACTATCAGGGTATTATTAGCTTTTTAAAAAAAAGCCTTTATAGATTGGGAATCCTAGCCTGGATATTGAATAAAAACCTTGAAAAAAACTGCCCGTTGTTCCCAGAAACAAGTTGGCAGACTGTCCGATGGGCACTACTTTCAAAATAAGAGTTTGGTTTTACACAGTACTTTACATTTTTATCCCTTAACATCCACCAGGTCATTGGCGACCCATCTAGGGTTGGCGTTCAGTGAGCCTTCACCCCTTTATACAAAATATTTGCCTTTCTGTAAATGGAAAGTTCGGTCAAAGAGACTTTCACTGAAGGGTAACAACATCCAGTTTCTTTGCCCAAAACAAAACCCAATCATAATTGTAGACTGGTCTCTGAAGTTATTCATTCCCACAGTTGCTTCTTTTACGTCTTATTCTGGAATGTGCCATCGGCTAATGACTAGCCTACATCCTGATCCTGAACACAAAGCCATAAACCAGCCCAATGAGCACCTCGGTGATTCTACGATAGAACCAGCTAAAGGCAGAAAAGGGCGGCTACGATGCTGGGAGTCGAACTTTTGAAAATAAAGCTCTGGCTGCTTGGTTCGAGAGTTCGTCTCCGGAAAACGCCATGCTTGACGGCTTTTTTTCTGTCTCTCATGCAGATAACTGAGGAACTTACCATAACTGTTTGATTAGTAACTGTAATGTGATTACAGTAGTGTAGCACTGCCCACTTGGCCTAAAGCAAAGCTTTCTGAGGAGCAAATTGACTGTGACCAACCAATCAGGCACTAGGCCAGAGGAAACACTGTAGCAACATCCCAGCTGTCCGCATGTTATTTGTTGATACATGTACCGTCTTTTAACGTGTTTTTAGTAGATGTCTGCCTCTCTGCTCTGCACAAGACTTTTTCAAAGTCATTAATCTGAAACCATGCAGCGACTCATTAATGAAAAACCACAAGTTACAAATGGATAATCTCAGATATGCTCTAGGCTAAGAACAATTTAACCCTCGTCCTTCATCTATCTGTGCTTATATTAGCCTAACCACAGCTCTGTAGCTACCCACCAGGTAGAATATTATTTTGACATGCCCCTAATATTCCCTGGTATTTAGCTTTTGTTATTTCTTCTTCTTTTTTGCATGCCTGGACGTTAAACTTTACTGTAACGCCCGGTAAAAACACCTGCACTGATCATTTAACTCTGAGTGCTTCAGTGTTTGTCAGTTTCAATTCAAGTCAATTTTAGAGCCAAATCACACCAACAGTTGTAAAGTAAAGACCCCACATTAATGGAGAGAAACCTCAAGAATCAGATAACCCCCTATGAGCAAGCACTTGGCGACAGTGGGGATAAAAAAAATCCCTTTTAACAGGAAGAAACCTCCGGGATTCCTCCTGACTTTGGGAACTGAAGGAGCGCTTGTACCCAGAAAAGTCTAGCAACATCAGATTTAACAAGGGCTGTCTTGAATTGTGAGGGTTTTGTGAAATAAACGTCGTCCTGGCTTGCAGTTTTTTGCAACACGTCACACTCATTTATACATATTAAAAGTTAAGGATGGAAAAACTTGCCTAACTTGTGCTTGCCAGTCCAAAAGCATCACTTAGGATCCATTTTCAATTAACTGCACATATCAAACACCCATGTTAGTGGCCTTACTGTGCACATGAGCACTTGTCCTCATATAGTTAAAAAAGTGAATCTGTTTTACCTTAATACTTAAAAAAACAAAATAAACAACCGTCCTTTGCTGGAAGGTCAAAACCCTGGTTAACTGTCCAGTCCAGTGAAATTTCAAATTCTCACCTCATTCTCACGTTTCAGCTAATTTTACACTCACTGAAGTTGTACAGCAAACCGTTAGTATCATGAATTTCCTTTAGTACACATTATGAGAGCACACTGTAATCTAAATGATGGCAGGTACATTCAGTTTGGATTGTGACTGACTTATATAAGTTGTATTCATTTTTTCCCTCAGTTTTCTTGAGTTAATGAAACAGGAGGCCAGCTGGAGGCCAACAAACTGGACTGAACCATTTGCAGTGACCACTTGGGGGTGGATGGGGGCTTATTTATATTAAATTTTGCTATTGTTCCCATTGTTTCCCCCCTTTTTTGCATTTAAAATAATTTACTTCGAGTATATAGGCTGAGCTGCTCTCATGTGGTGCCCTCACTTTGTTGAATAAAGGTCTCCCTGTGTTTAGCTAACCTCTTTCATGGGTTCACTTATTTCTGAAAATAGCCTTTATTTGCATGTCTACGTATTTCTGATATTATCATTATGTTTTTGGGGTACAATGAACCCACATCTTGAGCCTTTGGAATTGACCCCATTGACCCCCACATACACATGCTTATCTCTAAATGTTGGTTAAGGAAACTGGACTAATAATCGAGGATAAACTCACTATTGTTATTATTTTTCATGTCTGCTGCCACATAACTAACATATAAATTAAGTTTCATTTTCTGATGAACACGAACGCCTCTCCTAGCATTTTAGTATTTATGATAAAACCAGTCATCCTCCTCCAGATGCTCAGGAGGCACACGCCAGCCTAAGACGGGTATTTACCACCATCTTAGCCCTGCAGACGCTTCATTATCAGACTGATAGGTTGGAAAAAGTGACAAAAAATAAATAAAATTGACTGTGAAAAGACCCAACCCTTCTAGATCATCATATACTGGGGTGCTTTATTCATCTATTCCTTGGCATAAAGCTGCTGTGACATAAATGCAGCAAAAGCTGGAAAAGTTGAACAGTACACAATGATTTCTTTGGGGTTTTCTCTGACATGTAAGATAGTAAAATGCGTGACTCCTTTCAGAAAAAGAGAATAACCACCAGATAAACTAACAATGAAAGGATTAGAGGTGTTTTCTTGTTCAATAAGCGTGTTCAGCAGCAGCAGGTAACCTGTCCATCTACACTGCGGTGCGCCTACAAATAGAAACCCTGAATTCATTCACTGCACTTTAGCTCCACTTGTTGTCAGTTCTTCCAACCATCTGCACAAACACTCCCAGCCATCATACTCTAGTTTTATCACAGCAGACGTATGTGTGTGTGAGCGTGTGTGCGCGAGGATGATGAATGCGTGTGAGCGTGTGTGTGAATGGCAGACTCTTAAGTGAAGTCCTGCTTCACAAAAGCGAGTTTTGCCAGTTGGAGCTTTTCACCTGGAGAAACGAGGCGTGCGCTGGCACAATGGCAAACACACAAACACACGTACACGCATTCATGATGTGTGGATTTCCAGGTGAAGTGCCACGCAGCAGCAGCAGCAGTCCTCCCTCAGCGAGCTGAGAAATCCTTTGATTTCACTGTGATTCAGGAGGAAATTCCCAGAACTACTGTTTGATATCATCACCCGAACGGCCTGGAAACCATCAGCTCATCTGCCAGACTGTCTGGGATGTTACTAGAGCCCTTTGTGAAAAAAAAAAAAAAAAGCCACTCAAACCCGGCATTCGCTCCAGTGATGAAGCAGCTAAAAACGGCACAAAATGACGCACAATACATCGGAGATCCTCTCGCGCTTTCCTCAGATATTCCTGTAGCAACTTGCCCGTGGCGAGTTCACAATGACACTCTGAGCAAATCAACCCACTCTGCATAGGATGCTTGAAATTTGGATATAAATTTTTATTTAGAGGCATTCCCATCCCCTTTTTAAAAAAAACAAACAAAAAAAAAACGGTTTCTAATGGCATGGCGCTTTGGTTTGTGTTTACCTCCCGCTCATGTGGATATTATTATCCCTACAGCGTTATAACACAGGCAGATAGTTTGGCTACAGTGCGTAAAAATGACTTTAGAGCTGTTTTACGTCCTCTCATTGAATTTTTAAGCTGACTTTAAAGCACATTCAGTCATGTTTGCAAGCATTTCAAAAAAAATAAAAATCTTAAAATGTGTCTTTGCAAAACATTTCCAATCATCAATATTGTTAACAGCAGCAGCAGCAGCAGCAGCAGCAGGTTACATGCACGGTCAAATCCGCGTCTTTAATTGAGCCTACCTGGTGAGTTTTTGGCCCCCTCTGGTCCGCCCTGGTCCGGTTCCTCTTCTTCCTTTTCTCCTTCTCCTCCTTCTTCTTCACACTACCCCTCCTGAGTGTCAATTTGCGCACAAAGAAACCCGCAAAGGAGAGGTCCCGCAGCAGCAGCGAAGTGCGTATAATTCAAAAGAGAGAAAAAAAAATCTAAATTCAAAAGACGAATAAAGAAAAGAATTATCTCCAAGGCGCACACACACACAAAAAGAAGCGCGCCTGCTCGTGTTTGCGTGCTCACACACTCCTCTCCTCTCTGTTTCTGGAAACTTTTCTCTCTCGACTGCCGTTAAGAGAAAGGAGGGGAAAAAACCGCAGAATATGAGTAAAAAAGCCGCTGACCTTCGTGCGTCTTTCGGTGCGTCTTCTTCCTCCTCCAAAGTGTGTGTGAGTGAGTGTGTGTGAGTGTGTGTGTGTATGTGCGAGGATGATGAATGCGTGCGTGTGTGTGTGTGAGTGTATGTGAGTGAGTGTTTGAGTCCTCTCCCAGCGTCTCTCCACTCCCCCTTGCTCGCTTCCGCGCCGTCAAGTCGGACGTGATGGTGCGATCGCGCGCTTCCGCCTGCGTTTACGCAAACAAAATAAAAGCACAAGGCACTGGGTGAAGGTGCGGGCGCACCTTTGAATGGAGGAAAAGGAGGCGAGAAAAAGAAAGAACACGTTTAAATAAGAGCTGCAAAAATCTTGGATGTTTTATGGTTTATGAATCTGTGAGGTATAAACTGATAGGAGAAGCTGTGGTTAGCCCTAAAACCGAAAGAAGAAGAATGTGCTCTATTCAGACTGTTTTCAACAAAAGCATCTAAACCAGGTGTGTCAAACATAAGGCCCAGGGGCCAGAATAGGCCTGATGAAGATTCCAATCCGGCCCACTGCACAGATCTGGAAATGTGAACTTTTTGGACTTTTAAATCTATTTTAATGCATTTTGACAATTGTTCATACTGATAAATTCACACTAGAGCAAAGTAATTAAGTAGCAGATAAATAACAGAAAATTCCCTTTGTTGCTATTTTTACTGCCGACTAAAAAATAAATTCTGTTTTTTACATTTGTTAGGAAAAAAAAGGACATTTTCTGTGAAGAAACAGAAACTGTTAGATGATCATGTGGGCAATGAGCTATGAGGTATTTTTTCTGTAATTTTAAACATTACATTTTTATTTTTTACAGTTTAAGTTCAAAGACAGTGAAAGGTTTCTTTTATTTAGTACAGCAGCATAAATCACAGTTTTTCTTATATTAAGATATCTCAGGGATTAAACTGGAACTAATACATGCAAATGAGTAGTGAACCAGAGCGCAGGGGTTCTTCTGCTTGACTCTAGATAAGGTCAAGCACATCAGTGACCCTCCATGGCCAGATGCCTATTTCAAACTATTTTACTGGGAATAAAACCAGGGAGTGTTTTTAAAAGTGGCAAAATGAAAGTGAATATTTCATCAGCAGAAACTCATGCAGATGTTTAACAGTCGCAGAGAAACTGCACAAAGTGTTTAGACTACTTTTTACTTTAAGCACAATGAGTGTCTGTAGTTTGGCAAAACTCTGAAAAAAAATACAGGGACAAAAACGTCCACTACATAAATTAAACGGTCTTAAAGAGAGCTCAAATTAAGTCAAACAGAACGGCGCTTTTATTTTTTCGGCTCTTCCTGTCTGAGGCGTCGTGAGCGCGCACGGCTTGACGCGGCAGCCGCAGAAAGTGGGATATTCCGCGCGGTTGCCACAGAGCCTCTCTCTCTCTCTCGCTCGCTCTCTCTCTCTCTCTCTCACTCGCTCCCTCTCGCCCACGCTGCTCCCTGCGTGACGCAAATCCGCGCGTGGGCGGACACACGGGGCGTGGGAGGCTTTCTGCACGGAATACCAAACACAGGCAGGTTCAACACCCACAGAGAGACAGAGAGACACAGCAGTTTGCACACTTCATGCTCTCAAACTGAACGATTACTGCGGATGTTATCTCATTATTTGATCCTCAGCTGTAAATATTGTCAGAACTAGTATTCGGTGAATACTGAGCCTGATCACCGTGCACTCTTACAAGCTGCTCCACCTTCAAACTTTCTTATGTGTTTTAATGTTGTTTTCTTTTTCACATTAAGTGTGTGCACGCCTGTGAATGTGGGCAACAGTACTGCATCTCTATATATAATCATTGTATTACATGTAAACGTGTCCTTCTCAATATTATAGACCGTTTAATATGCATCTGCATTGTATTCCTATATAGGACTTGTACTGCTGTACACACCACAGGCTGTG
>VOQK01029972.1:0-14096 GCA_015052645.1 Benitochromis conjunctus | reverse complement strand
ACTCTGGTGCAGCCAGCACAACCTAGAGCTGAACACCCTCAAGACTGTAGAGATGATAGTGGACTTCAGGAGACAACCCTCAACACTGCTCCCCCTCACCATATCAGACAGCCCAGTGTCTACTGTGGAGAGCTTCAAGTTCCTGGGTACTACTATCTCCCAGGACCTTTAGTGGGAGACCAACATCTCCTCCAACCTCAAAAAGACCCAGCAGAGGATGTACTTCCTGAGACAACTGGGGAAGTACAGTCTTCCACAGGAGCTGCTGATCCAGTTATACACTGCAGTCATTGAGTCTGTCCTGTGCTCCTCCATCACAGTCTGGTATGGAGCAGCCACTAAACAGGACAGGAGCAGACTGCAGCGGACTGTACGGGCAGCAGAAAAGATCCCCCTGCCCTCCATCCAGGACCTGTACCTCTCAAGAACCAGGAAAGAGGCAGTGGAAATCATCACAGACCCCTCACACCCTGGACACAGACTTTTTGACCTGCTGCCTTCTGGCAGACGGTATAGAAGCCTGCAGACCAGGACCACCCGACACAGGAACAGTTTCTTTCCCCTCGCCATCTCCCTCCTAAACAGTTGAACTGTCACACTGCTAGACTGCAACTGTACTTTATGTACACTCTGTGGAATTACTTTCTGTAATCCTGTACTTTCTGTATATAAGATTTAGATTGTTTATCATATTGTTGGTTTATACACCTTTGTGAATGTATGTGTGTATATATGTATATACATACATATCTGAAATTTTCAGTCCAGTCTTTTTTTCAGTCTTTTGGGGAACAAAAGAAGTAGCAGATGAAAAGGATCTGAAAATCATACCTAAGGTTTAAACCACTATTTAAATATATCCATTCACTTGGGTTTAAATTGGCTTTTTCATTTGATCCATCTACTGTTTGCTGAAGCCTGATCATGGATGATGGTTTCAGCTTCACAGTCTCAAGAAGATATTCTTAAGTTAGGTAAACAGGGAAGAAAGACTGAAGAATGAATCCAAATTTGAAAACCTTTATTCAAATCATGATCGATATATATGGAGCAGGTCAGGACAGAGGTACAACACAGAGTGTCTACAGCCATCAGATTCATGGTTTGGGGCTGGTGGTGTTGGGTATCGGATGGAATTATGAACCCAGAAAAGTGCCGTCAAATTTGAATCCACCATGCAATACCAGCAATGGCTTCATTTTTCAGCACGACTGTAATCCCAAATACATTTCCAATACAATTAAAGCATACAAAAACTTAAACAATGGAGCACTATCAGCCATGGATTGGCCTCCCCAGAGCCCAAATGTCAACATTATTGAAGGAGTGTGGGATCATCTTGACAGAGAGCAGAACAAAAGGCAGTCAACACCCAAAGAAGAGCTTTGAATGTCCTTCAAGAAGCCTGGAGATGTTTCCCTGAAGACTACTTAAAGAAATGACAATAAAGCTGCCTAAAAGAGTTCAGACTGTGTTAAAGAATAAAGATGAACATTTTAATTGTACAAGCTTAATTTTGACCTTTTATACTATGGTTTAATTTATCTTTGCATATTTTAATAATTTTTAGTTCAAATGTAAGTATTTCTATTCATTTGAGTTTGTTTTCAAGGAAATTTCCAGGATGTGTATTATTAAATTATGGACCAAGCAAATACAACCCAGTTCTATTTGCTGAAAGCCTCCTGACCTTTAAGTACAGTTTACCTTTGGGTACATGAGCAGAGTGCTGAATGTAGCTGTCAGGCCAGTCAAAAAAGCTAACCAAAGCAAAGGACGACCCTGGACTCCAGATTTTACCTCTGATCTCTCCCTCTTTCATATACAGTCTATGATCCCTCCCCCTGGGACCCCTACAGCGAGCTCTGAGCATGGACACCACACAACCTCAGTATGCAGCTCAGACACAAAGTTCTTACAGAAAGTTAAGGCTGAAACTGCAAAAGATCAACAACAGAAGTTAATTTTAATATACAGCAGATACACAAGTGAGTTTATTTGTATTATTTTTGCAGAATCAGATTGCTGTCATGTTTACTTATGAGAGGGGTGGTGGCTGCACACAGATTTGTCTTGATTTAGGAAGGAAGCTTACAGAGCGGTGCCCTGTTGAATATGAGTTGGTATCCGTTAAAACATCTTGCATGTGATGCTTTGAGTAGATCACGCTTTGTTCAAACATTAATTTATTTCCACACTGTGGTATTTATGGTACGTTTATTTAAGAAAGCATTCTGGATACTTCCTCAAGCACAGAAACTTAAAAAGCCTGATAAAGGCCTAAAAGATTTGTTTGCTAACAAGCTGAGAGTCAAAGAAACTGCTGAACCAATTCAAAGAACTCATTCGGGAAAGTAGAAGATCAGTATGTCAAACCTTCACTGCAATGCAATGGAGTTTTGCTCCTCTTTATATAAAATGACAGGTTTTTGTTTGAAGGTCAGAGTCAGGTTGAGGAGGAAGCAACCTGAGCCCTTCAACTGAGCTCTCAGGCTGGACTCCAGTCGCTTTTCTGTAGTAAAAACTTCTGAAGAATCATTCCTTTAACTTCAAACTTCACAAACAGAAAGAGAGTCAGACATTCCCCACACCAGGCTCTTTAGTGCAGCTCAATGGATAACCGCAGAACACCAAACAAACATGCAAGTATATGCCCCCTTTGATGTTTTCATTTCCTCTCGCTTAAATTGTTGCAGTGGTCTTTTAACAGGTATTAATCAGAAAGCATTTAACTGACTTCAGATGGTGCAAAATGCAGCAGCCAGACTTCTTACAAGAATCAAGAAAACTGGACATATTACACCACTCTTAATGACTCTGCACTGGCTGCCCATTACTTTTAGAATTGATTTTAAAGCCCTTCATGGCCTGGCACCACATTACACGCTCAAACTGCTGTTCCCGAACCAACTGGTGTGCAGCCTCAGATCCTCGGGCAGAAACCTGCTAACTCACGCTTAAAGACAAAAGGCAATCGAGCGTTTGCTGTTAGGGCTCCTTGATTTCGAAATGACGTGCCTGAGGAAAACTGGCTCGCCTCAACAGTGTCTTCTTTTAAATCACTGCTAGAAACTCATTTGTGTTGTAAGGTTTTTGATAACTTTTACTCTAGATTTTAGATTTTTTATATATATTTTTAAAGCCTGAAACATAAGTAATTGCCAGAAAATTCACATATTTTAATACTTGAATGTATTTTGAACATTCTGAGAAATTACAACAACAAAGAAATGTAATGTTTGCATATGAGCTTTATTTTGTATAATTTTTGCTACATATGGCATTTATGTACAATTCATCACTTAAAAATGGTTGTGCACTTGTCTCAAAATCACATTTATCAAATATGATACATTTAAGGGGTTAACGTCTAGATTTCTATGCTACGTTCATTAAAATTGGAACAACATTATTTCGTTTTTATTTTGACATTCCTCTTGAATCTTGTGTTTTATTTTAATTGATTTGTAATTTCTTCTTAGTTTATTTGATTTTATTCTGCTTTTATTCTGGGAGGGACTTTATAATGATCCTTTTGATAAGTGCTTTATAAATAAACTTTACTGTTAATATTGTTGTTGTTGTTAAATAAGAGGGTAAAACAAGGCATCTGAATAATTTGCAACAGCCACAGTGGCTGCCCACGGTTCATCTATATGGCATCAATCTAATAATAATTAAAAAAACATCAAAATGTATGCACCATTAAATTTTAATTATTTTAAATATTATATTTTAAGTGTTGGTGTCCCTGAAATGCAGCAGTAAAATAAAATAAAATAAAATAAAATAAAATAAAGGTTTACCAAGAATCAGAATACATGATAGAAAGTTATGAGACTTCTACGATAAGAGCGTTTATCCCCTTTTCTTGAGCTTGTTTCAAAATTGATGTCACCAAGCTCACAAGTGCTTCAACAGCTGTCAGAAAGTCACAAAACATTTAACAAACTTTTAAGATTTTATAATTAATGCCATCAGTTTACTGTAAGAAAAAAAAAAAAAGTGTGTCAGGCACAGAAGTTTTCTTTTAATGGGTCAATCGATGTTTTGGAAAAATAAAAGCTTTTCAGCGACTGAGATTTACTAAAAAGACGCCCTGTATAGGAAATCATACTTGTTACTCAAGTACTCAAGTCACGATTCGTCCTCTGCTCTCTCTGTGTTGGTACACACTTTCCTCTCCACTGCTCACTAAACCTTTGAGATTAAACATGTGGTCGCACATCTGAGAAACCGTACACTTGCTAAAATATTAATGACACACAGCACACTGGTGAGACTTCTTAGCTGTCACAGCGCATCCCAATCATTCCTCAAAGGCAGCATCACGGGGCGATTCAACTGATGGTGTCGCTGGCTCTGCGGGATGAACTGAAACACGACGTGTAGCACAGCCACATCATTTTTCCATCGTTTTTGTAAAGACTATTGCTGTATTTTAGGATATTACAGCATTTTTTTTTTTTTACTTAAATTTTACTTAAATTCACAACACGGCACAACATGACAAGAGATTACCTGTCAGAGAAACACTGTAGGGTAGAGACTGAAAACTGAAACACCTGGTGGGTGAAACGAGCTGTTGTTTAAAGAGTCCTTCCACCAGTTCTTGGTTTGTATATCTTAGCACATATGGCCTACGCTAGAGGTTAAAGAACTACCACAAAGCCATACCTGTGCAGCCTCCCCTTCCCTCTGTCCTCCAGATGCATTTTAGGAATGAGACATCCTTAAACACGGCACACTTGATACCAATTTCCGGGTCACAGCGGGGAGGACGGAGGAGATGAGGAGTAACAAATAAGAGGAACATGTACACGCCCATGCTATGGTATTGCTTGGCCTGTTGGTACTACAGGCAACTGATATACTTAATCACAGCAAAAACAGTAAAAACAGTAAGCGATGTTGTTCATATGCTAGAAATTTTTTTTTTTTTTAGCCTGTTGCTAGGTGGTTGCTCAACATGCATAATTCAGCTTTTGTGGATGCGAGGTTATGAAATTAAAAACTATTTTATAAGGCATTATAGAAATGTAAAGGCTAAAAATCAGTCATTTGAGTCTCTTGCTAGGTGGTTGCTAGGCAATACGAGGACCTAATAATATCTGACGTAGATGAGAACCTTCAGAGGCCTTCAAGATGTACCTTAGTGCCAAGTTTGGTGGCTCAACTCCTGACTGTGTGGGAGGAATTCACAGATAATGACAAACCCCTTCATCCAGTTTCACCTCTGCGACTTTAATATGGCCACAAACTATTGCTGTGCTTGGGACAATTATGAAGCTATGGAATAGTTTAATAATAGCTTAAGTTTGAGAGCTCCAATGTGGTATAATGTGTTCGAAACTGCCTCTGCCTGGAGTATGTGGTGCATGCTCCAGGCAGTGCAATAGAAGAATGAACTCAAATGTCTGATGCCCTCACATTAGTGACTGCAGAGCCTGAAGCAGAAAGCCTGAGTTAACAGACAGAGCTGCCAGTGATGGCAAAAAATATGTTTTCTCATTTAAATCAGCAGCATACCTTTTAAAATGCTTTAAATAATTCATGAGCCCACTAAGACGACCAGCAGAGTGAGTTTTAAGCACCAAAGTTAAATGTGTAAATAGTACAGCATAAATACAGGATCAGCAGTAGAGTCAGTGTGACGTGACTTGAGGAATAACTGGTCTGTTTGTTATAACTTGGAGGTCTGGCCATTAGTTGGTGTTGCAGAGTGTGAGAGGACTTTGGTCTGCAGGAAGTCCGACACAACTGGAGCGACGATGTCAGGCTTATTCAGGTGGACGTGATGATCACCTGGAACGGTTACCACAGCATGCTGAAAACACAGAGATGAGACGAGTCACGATGGTGAATAAAGTGGGCTTTTGACATGGAATCAAGAACTTTCTGGCCATTTGAGCCACAAAAAGAGGCTGTGACGCACAGAAAGATGGAATAAAGAAATAAAATAGACTTAAACCGTGTGAGTTCTCTAATCGCAAAAACTGACCCTAGTTTTCTTTTTAATTCTGAAATCATCGTGAGTTTAAGGTCGCAATCAATGCTCTCAAGTCTTATTCAGCACAGTGTGACGTTAACTTTGTAAATCATGATACCACTGAGAAGAGAAACAGATGATGAAAACAGGATAGTTTAGGGTGCGTCTACCTTATAATTATACTATGTATGTAGTATCCCATCACTGTCCCAGTCACTTTTATGTTCACGTTGCACCAACAGCAGCTCATTCACTGTGAACAATGCTTTTTCAGTGCAGAGCCTTTGGTAAAGGTAACGGATCTGAGAAATCCACCAAATGAGAAACCTCAGAAGCCCATTACCCACTGTTGCACATTTCAAGTAAACCTGCTGGTGAACCTGGAATACGGCACATCTGATGCGGTTTGAGCGTGCCCTTGGTTTCATATAACCAAGATTACTGCGCCAAAATGCTCAAGTCAAGTATTCAAAACGGAAACCAATGGCATAACGGCTACATCCATCTTTTTTTATGCGGTGTAGGTCATGAACTTACACGAAATCTGAAAAGTCTTTACAACGTCACTTCAGTTCAGTCCATTCATTTATGCACAGCTCTCCTTAGATCACATCACAGTCGGGCTGAGGTCTGGACTTTCACTGGCCGATTGCAACAACTTAATTCTTTTCTTTTTCAGTCACTCTGTTTTCTGCTGTGCTTGGAATAATTGTCCTGTTTCATGGTACGATTTTAGCCACGCTTGAAGTGTCTGACTGTTTGTCTCGCATCCGACTCCAGAAATCTTTAGTACCCAGACGTTTAGAAGTTTGTAGTTGACAAGCCCCAATCATTACTCTTCCTCCTCCGTCCTTCACTGTTGGTATGAGGCATTTGTGCTGATATGTTGTGTTTGGCGTTGTGGTCAAGTCATGTGGTTTGTTCAGCACCTTTGCAAACCTAAGATGTGCTGCCATGTTCTTTTTACAGAGAAGAGGCTTTCTACTGGTAGCCCTTCAAAAGGCCATACTTGTTCAGTCTTTTTTCCTTATTGTGCCATAACGAAGTTTAACATGCTAGCTGAGGCCTGTACAGTTTGAGATGTAGATGCATTGTGTTAACACACGCTTGCTCCAGCTTCTGATTCTATAGAGTTGATCACAGTTACTGATTATCAATTAATCAACTGCATTAGATTAGCAGCACTTGGCTGCTACTTACCCTTTTGGCTCCTGTGAAAAACTATTTTAAATGACTGTGTTTTAAACTTGCAAACATGAAGTCCTCTATGTTTACAGCAGCATCATAAGTCATTTGGAATATCTTTGGGCGCCTAATGAATGCAAGTCCTACGTTCCCTCTCACATCTCTATTTTAATCTCTACAAAGACCTGAGGGAAAGAGCTGAATCTATAGAGCTGAACGCCCCACTGTGTCACGCTTGTCTTTTGTTGCTCAGTGAAAATCTGACTGGGAAAGAAACCCACTCAGTGGAGACTATTGGTGGAAACACATCCCCTGCTCTCCCTCATCAGCAGCACTTGACCAAGTTCCTGTATGTAGGTCAGTGTTGAGATTCACGGCTATATAAATTTCTGCTGCTACTGAGACACTGAGCTCATACTGCACTGCTACTCCAGCATCCGTGCAGCTGTCTGTCTGCTAGGCACAATTATGCGCAGGCTTAACGGCTAAAAATAAACACGGAGATGCAAACATACCTGCTTTCCACAAACAGACTGTTAGGTACACTCACATTTTTGTCCCTGTAGGCCTGAAGAAGTGCTGATGTAAATTTCTTTTGCTCGTCTTCAGCAAATATTTTCTCCAAGCCACTTTCTGCTCTGTAAAGACAAAAACATTGCAAGTCTATTTAGTCTCTTATTCCCCCCCCCCCACATGCAATAAGAGAATAAAAGATGCAGGAGACCATCTTACAGAACAACTAGGACAGAGGCCGTTATCCTCGAATGCAGCTCCAGACTCTGCTCCAAGCTGATGCGTGCTATGTTTTTCTGTAATCGAGAAACATTGTGCACGTTTATATCATCTGCTGCAAATGACAGCTTGGGTAGAAATGGTCAGGAGAAACCTACCAGATTAACACGAAAGTCTCTGGAGAACACAACTCCTGCAAAGGAAAAAGAAGTTACACTTCAAACATAAGAGGAAAAGGAAAGCGAGAGATGAGCCTTGAGAGAGCAGATAAACACGTACCTCCATCAACCTGAACCAGACCTCGCTCCAGAAGGATTTTCGCAGAGTGTTCAGAAAGAGTTTGGTTTACAGACATCAACCTGAAGGTTGCAAAAACAAAGTTAGCACATGAGTGAACTCCGTTAAAACTGCTGATAAGGGAAGGCACTTTACCTTTCTACTGCCTTCTCGTAAGTGTACACTCTCTTCTTCTCGTCCATCTTTTTTTCAAACAGAAGCATCTCTTCGAACCCCTGCCTGATCACTTTGGGCATTTCCGTCTGCGAGGGAGCAGAGATACATAAAGATAGCAACTAAAAACGACTCACAAGGGTGAATTGTACAGGAATAATATGGAGACGTGCAATATGCAATCACATAACGTGAAGCCTTAGCCCAGGCCTAAAGGTCAAAACTGCGCCAGACTCAATTACGCTGGTGGCCGAAAGTGTTTCTTAAATGCAACGTTTTTCAAAATGTCAAACCGCCTACAGTATTTTTCATTTTCTCACAATCCAGACTTCATCAGACACTGTCACAAAGTCATGAAGCCCTAAAGTGTAAATCAAACTATAATTAGCTAGAGGTCACCAGAGAGGTGTTTCTCTCTGAGGGGGGCTTCTCGATAACTGCAAATGATATAATCTCAGAAACCGAGCATCTCCTCTACAACTCTACGTGCTCAACTCAATTTAGATCAAGTCGTTAGACAACAGCAGCTTTCTTGCATACTATAAAAGAAGCTGTTGCATTAAAGTTCATGAAAAAACATATATATATAAATGAATAAATAGTTGTCCACTTTTGAAAGTGTCACCAGGGTCATTTTTCTGTTTGCTGGAAAAGAAACAGAGCAAATCAGGCAGCTCTTATTTCACACAAAACAGCCAGTTTTAGCTGCGACTATGAAGCCTGTTCTTCTTCTACACAGAAGACTGTGGATAATTTAAATAATAGCAGGGTGGATGAGATAATACAAACACAGTGAGAAGCCTCAGGATGCTTAAATCACACTTCACTCAGGAAGAAGTAATCAGAGATACATCAGCGTTATAATTTCCCCCTTCATGGGTACACACGATGCACAAGAGGGTGTAAATGAGCCTCTGGCAGGAAATGTATTTATGGTGGTGTACAGTGCTGCGGAAAAGTCTTGCACTATCCTTTATTTCTTTATATTTTGTTTCCAAGGAGCCAGATTTTCTTGTCATATTTTAAAGTGGTCTTGAAAAGCAGTTCTCCAGACTCCAAATTACACAACAACAGGAAAATCAGTGACATATAGTGATGAATTAGAGAATTCGATATTTTTGGTTCCAGTTGTTGTCAGTATAAACAAAGGAGGGACAACACTGACCATCGAGACCGTCTCGAGCCATCTGGGAAGCACAGTGGAGGCTCTGCCAGTGTTTGGAGCTGCATTTCAGCCTGTGGTGTTGGAGATCTTGTCAAAATTGATGGAATTACAAAGACAGAAACATGAACAATGATTCCAAACGCACTGTGAATGGAGTAAAGTCAAATGACGGGTGACTCAAGACTTTTGCACAGTACTGTATTGCCACTTTAACGACAACATCATTGCGGTCACGCAGGTTTCCCAGTCACAGACATTTGAACCAAAGCTTCCACAGGTTGTGCAGAAAAGGTTTGACCATTGTTGATTTCATATAATTTCAGTTATTTTTCATTTTTCAGATATGTAGCTTTACCTAACTAGAATAATCTGCAGAGCCAGGTCTGCCCTGATGCCCTAAGAGCAACCCACATTTCATGAGGACTGAAAATCAATTATTATGCAGCGTTTCTAGAAGAAGCTGCGAAGAAAATCATGGTGAACAGAACAGACACCCCCCCACAGGAGACATCTCGTCTTGGGGAGAAATAACAATGATAACCAGTGTACCAATGATGGCTGCACTCCTGCTTTTTTGGATGCTGGTTAGCCATCATGACTCACTGGGACACCAACCATAGCATCGCCACACCTCTGCTCTCCCCACTGAGCTCCTGGTGGTCTGCAATGGTGTTTTTTTCTTGTGGCAAAGGCACACCAGAGGACAGGCCAATATTTCAAGGTATATTATTTGTGGAAAACAGTAAATCATACGCAGCTCCTGTTCAGTTGCATACTACAACAATGCCACATTGGCCCCAGGCTCTGGTCTACCTCAGGATCTGAGTGACTGAGTTCTGAGTGAGCTTGAAAGACGCTATAGGTATATATAGTATAACCAGACAATCCAATGATGCTAGACTCACCTACAAATTCACTTTGGGTGAGGGAAGACATGAAAAGTGAGCATTTAACTACTTCAATCTGGCATGTATATCCAACACCTTCACCCTAACCCTTTTCTAACTTGCTTAATTCTTTTAATGTACCACCATATATGTTGGGATGGGGGTGGGGGGCGTACAGGGTTAACCGTATACTGGGTGAGTCAGAGGATGTGTGGGTATCATCTGCTGATATACTGTTGAATAATGTTTCCTATAAAAACAGATGTGGAGAAAGAAAGGGACAAAAAAGGTACCTGGTCTGTAGGTAAAAATCCGTAGGAGTCCAGCAGCACGACGGCATCCACCATCTCCGGATACAGAGCGCTGAACTGCGGAAGACACCACATGGACAATGATGCCACCCAATAAAGCACAGCACTCTCAAATGTGTCTTAATGGTAAGTCACCTACCATTCCTGCAATGTTACCACCTGAAATACAAAGAGGTGGACAGAGGAATAAAATAAACGTACGCTTTTAAACATACGTTTTAAAGCTCCAATTCTTTATACAGCTGCACTCACCCATGCTGTGGCCTATAATGGAGAATTTGCTCCACTGCAGAGCTGTGGGAGTAATTTCACACATCATCAACCAGGTTCAGTATCTCATCACAGAACACAGACCATTTTTAGCTCAAAGAAATCCTCACTGCTGTGATTCAGCTGTCAGAAAGATACATGGCAGCTCAGGCAAAATTAATAACATTCATTAAAGGGGTCTTTTTTCTAGATCCATAAACTGCATATTAAATTATGTCAAATGTATATTCGTATTAAAACAATCGCATTTTCAGCTGCAGTTTATGCTCTACCTCAGAGTTCAGAGTTTGCCTACTTATAAAAACACAAAACAAAACTGTCAAAGCTCTCAAAGCGTCCAGTGAAAAGGCCACAGATGCTTTTATATTCATATATTTTGGATTCCCTCTGATCCACAGCAAAGGCTGAGTATTATGACACTCTGTTATGGATGATGCAGCAACTCAACACTGCCTATGACCACAGGGTGAGTGGGTGAAACTTCAACAGCGCGGCTGCTTCATTCCTCTGTGACGGACTGTAGCTGCGATCGTGATTGCAGGATGACTGAGCTTTGGCGTAACACCCGCATCGGGTAGTTGGTGGTACTCCAATTATAGATAAATATGTGACAGACGCATTTATCTAGACATCAAGCCACCACGGCTGCGCTCAGTTCGGAAGCCACGTTAGGTGATCGCCGAGTGTAAGTCTGATTAAACTAGGAGGAGTAGCCACGACTTGCAGAGAAATGATAGGTCAGTTAACACAAGACAGGACCAAACTGGCTCAAATCATGTTGATGGAAAACAGCAACTTCTGTTCCACACAGGTGGCTTTTAAACCTTTTCTTTTATACTGTAATACAAATATTTTAAAGTTACCACAAAAATCCCACTTTGTGTTTTGATTATGTGTCTCATATAACCAAAAAACACAGTGAATCATCCTTCAGCCACAGCAGCCCCCGGCTCTAAAACAGTCCCAGTCCAGGATGTGATTTCAGCATCATTTACTGGCCTTCATTTACATTTTCAGCTTTTTGTCCTTTGCTCTTTAAACCTCGTCGTTTTCCTCTAATTCGAAAGCTTTGCCAAGATTTTACAGATTTTTAAGAGTTTTCATTGTTAAACTTTTTTTTTCAAAAATGCAATTTATTGTTCTGGGCTACAAGCCTGCTTAGAGTGCAAACTAAAACAATAATTATTTACAATTAAATTAACAATAACTATAAAGTTTGCAGTAGAGCCGAGTTATTCTACAGCCGTACTGCCTCCCGAACACCTGCCATGTATTTATTACACACCTGTCATCACAGGCTCAGGCTTAATGCTAGCTCATGTTAACAGGACCAGTGAAGAATAGTTACTGTGCAGTCATGAATACATAAATAACATCATAGACTGAGAATTAGACGCATCCGCATCTTCAGCCAGCACAGGGGATGTATACTGCTGCAGCTTGCCTTTTGAGAGCAGTAACAGGCAATAAATATGTCATGTTAGCTGTCACAACATTTCTCCCAGAGTTTTTCCTCAACCTAATGGACCAAAGCGATTCCTGTGGATATGAGGGAATGCAAGTAAGTGTACAGTTAAAGACCTCTTAGGACTATAAATGTAGGGTGCGGACGTTTATGGAAGGATAACATGTAACTTTCAACCAAAACTCGATGATCACAAGCTGCAATCCTGGAACAAACACTGATATCTCTGATGGGATTTAAAGGCTTAACTGCAACTGTCCTCGAACTCACGCACCATCAACGACTCTGCGTACATCCATCACGTAGGAAGGAAAGGCGTACAGAACTCCAGGAGGACGGTGTGACGAGTGACCGTGACCTGCCAGGTCCACCGCCACATATCGGCACTCTGAATGGAAACACACGGAGAAGACAAACCATAAATCGCTCACAGCTTAATAAGGACACTAAGCTAGAAAAACACTCCTAATCAGTCAGCTACAATTGTAAAATCTGGGTAAAGTGTTGTGGTAATTATATCATTATCAGAGCCAGTCTTTCTGGATGGAATGCAGCTGTTCCAGCTGCTGAGCGGCAGCACCTGTATGCACAAGCTGTACACTCAAATTAACCAAACGCCACACACCTGAGTGAGCTGAGCAGCAGAAACTGCTGATTTTAAGAATTATTGCTTGTGAGGTTCAACTTGTGGCACTGAGATTTCTACAGTGGGCGCAACTGGAGACGGTCAACGTGCAGTGCACAAAACACTTACTTACCTTTTGGCAGGAGGGGAACGAGCGTGTTGAATGTACCGCAGTTGTCGGCCCAGCCGTGCAGGCACAGCACAGGGCGTCCGTGGTCAGGACCCCAGACTTTACCTCGGATCTCCCCCCACGGGACTGCCACGGAGAGCTCTGAAACTGGACAGAGCGCACTCTGGTTTAACAAGACTTGTGTCATCTGTCTGGTTTAGTTTCTGATCATGTGACCAACTGTAAGTCACACTGTAGGAGGCTAAAAAATGAGCTGATCTGATAAGGTGATGTGAAAAAAATGATCATTAAAAAAAACTGGTGGACTGGTGGTGAGATAGGTCTCGTCACCCCTTAACGCACCTGTGTTTGAGGGCGGGGCTTAGCATTTGTGGGAACAGCTTTTGTTTGACTAATTGCAGATACCTGTGTCTCACTTCCTCAATTAACTGAACAGGAATAAAAGCCAAGCTCAGCTCATTGGTACCCTGTCCTGAAGGAAGGTGAGCGTTCATTTACTGGTTCAAGAATACTGTGGTTTCTTTCTTTTTGGTAACGCCTTTAGCAACATCTTTCAATTTACCTGCGTTAAGATGGTTGTGTAACTGTTTAGTGTGTGTCTCTGTGTTTTCAGGAAAGTTTCTTAAATACCAACCTTACCAGAGGTGGGAGTGAGTTGACTAAATTCTGGATCCATAAAACTTTGGGAAAGTTCTCAACAAGAACAAAGTAAGCCAAAACCTGAGCCTTTGCCTTCTATCTCTGCAAGTTTATTACTCTTTCTTTAAACTCTATATGGGGTTGGAGCTCTGTTCAGCTGCCTGTCTATACTAGGTCACATCTTTAGAAACTGTGCAAAGGTGGCAATACTTTAAATAAGGATGAAAACATCTTTAACACGCCACTGA
>VOQK01029970.1:0-12585 GCA_015052645.1 Benitochromis conjunctus | reverse complement strand
CAGATTATTAAAGACGGATCATCAAAAGAATAATTATTCATGTGTCTGCAGCCCATGTGTGACAACCATGATGATGGTGAGACGGCAGCCATCATCCTGTGTAACATATGTGGCAACCTTTGCACTGACTGTGATCGCTTCCTGCACCTGCACAGACGCACACGCTCTCATCAAAGACAGGTGAGGTTTAATTCATTACTAGAGACAAACAAAAACAAATAAAGGGATATTAAGTAGCCACTCAGTTGGGGAGCTTTAAGTATAATTATTAAGTATAATTTATGACTCAATATATGACAATATTTCACCTGATAACAAGCAGTGGAGGCACTGGATGGAATTTTTCGTACATTGTACACTCACTCATGTTTTAATGTGTTTTAGGTGTTTAAGGAGGAAGAGGAGGCCATAAAGGTGGATCTTCATGAAGGCTGTGGGAGGACCAAGCTCTTCTGGCTCATGGCTCTGGCTGACTCAAAGACTATGAAGGCCATGGTGGAGTTCAGAGAGCACACAGGTAACTCTAAAATGGGCTTTGTTGGGTAACATTGCATATATATGGCCACACCAGTAAGCTGATAAATTGACTTCTACTGAAACTGCATTTTCAAGGCTTTCATCTATTCCTATTCTGACCAAGCCTAATGATTTTGCAGGTAAACCAACGTCCAGCAGCTCAGATGCCTGCAGGTTCTGTGGCACGAGAAATGGGACCGAGCTGTCTGCAGTGGGTAGCGTCTGCTCAGATCCAGACTGCCAGGTACCACGCTCGAACTGTGGCATGAAATCTCAGTGTCTGTGCTTGTAGTCTGTGCAGATGGACTGAGGGGTTTATTAAAACTGTGAGCACCTGGTTTAGTTTTGATATAACAGGTAAAAAATGACTGAATTTAAATTCAAATCGATTCAATTTTATTTATATGGTGTTAAATCACAACAACAGTTGCCTCAAGGCGCCTAAAGCAAATGTTAACGAACAAAGTGACAACAAAACAAACCCATTAAAACCCTGGCTGTTTATATTCTCTTATAATTTCTACATTTAACCCACAGATGATTGTATGTTGGTTTGTAATAGGAGTTGTGGTTTAATCAGTTGGCTAGAATTGTACTTTCTCCTGGAAAAAAATAATAATTTAGAGTAGTATTATTTTTTTTTTTAAATATATATTTCATTAATTTGAGGTTTCTGTAAAAAATTGTTGTGGAATATTTGAAATGTCTTAAACCTGAGCTGCACCTTAAGGTCCTTAGTTGTGTCTAAAAGACTCACCTGGAGTGAGCCTTACAAATACTGGATGAGGAGTTGTTTGGGAGAGCTGATGCACACTTTGGAGACGGTGTTGAACTCTGCAGAAAAGTTGAGAACAGGCAAACAGCAAAGTTTCATCAAATTTCGCTCTGTAGTTTTTGCAGAAGCTTGCTGAATTTCAGATATTTTGTGCTGTACTTCCTAACACTAACCAACTCTTTTCTGTTGCCGCTCAGGAGTACGCTAAACTGGCGTGCAGTAAGACTCATCCCTGCGGACACCCCTGTGGAGGAGTCAAAAACGAGGACCGCTGCCTGCCCTGTCTGCACGGCTGTGACAAGAACACGGGCTGCCTGAAACAGGATGCAGATGACATGTGTATGATCTGCTTCACTGAAGCCCTGTCTGCTGCTCCTGCTGTACAGGTAGCTCTTTGTTCATTAAGAGCGTCACATGTGGATTTAAATGTGTCCTCCTTTTTGATGTGTAGCTTTTTGTTTCCAGCTGGACTGCACTCACGTGTTCCACCTTCAGTGCACTCGGCGTGTTCTTGAAAATCGCTGGCTGGGGCCTCGGATCACATTTGGGTTCATGCTATGCCCCATTTGCAAGGTAAATGTTACTCGACCCTCTCTGACTTACGGGGGGACAAAGGGACTGAACTATTTTCACCACACCTACATTTTGATTGACTCAAGTTTGTTTAAGTGCTTTGTTGAAGAAATGTTTTCCTCCCATACTGCGACTGCTTTTGTTCATTATTGTTTTAGCATATGAAGTAAACCCAACACTGGCTGCTGGCCTGTTTGTCTCATTGTTTGCAGAACAAAATCAATCACTCTGTGATCAAGGACCTGCTCGACCCCATTAAGGAGCTCTATGAGGATGTGAGGAGGAAGGCTCTGATGAGGCTCGAGTACGAAGGTCTGCACAAGAGTGAGGCAATAACCACACCAGGGGCACGCTTTCACAATGACCCCGCAGGCTTTGCCATGAACAGATATGCATACTATGTTTGCTACAAGTGCAAGAAGGTACCACCTGGATTAAAGACCTAGTATATTTTAGTGTACGTGTGTTATAAGGATAAAGAATAAATGACGCTTCTCTTTTGCAGGCATATTTTGGGGGAGAGGCTCGCTGCGATGCAGAGGCAGGACAGGGAGACGACTACGACCCCAGTGAACTGATCTGTGGAGCATGCTCAGATGTGTCCAGGGCTCAGGTGGGAAATGTGTCTACGAGGAGCACTTTAAATGAATAGGACCTATGCTCCTCCTCCATCTGTAGAACTGACTGACTTATATGTTGCTCATTGTCTTTGAAAGTCAAAGTATATTACTAGCAAGTTGCGCTTTTACAGAGAATTAAATGACATGTTGAGTGAATAAATAAATAAATAAATAAAGCCAAACCTTTCCTTGAAATGGTGTTTATCTGTCCTTGTAAAGCAAAAGATAATCCCAGCCCTAATATCTTTTGTGTCCTTTCATCAGATGTGCTCCAAGCATGGAACAGACTTCCTTGAGTATAAATGCCGGTACTGCTGCTCTGTGGCTGTTTTCTTCTGCTTCGGCACCACACACTTCTGTAATGCCTGCCATGACGACTTCCAGAGGATGACCAGCGTCCCCAAAGAGGAACTGCCCCATTGTCCTGCAGGTGCTTAACAATTCTTTCTCAAGTATTTACGTCCCTTAAATATTTAATTCTAATTCTATCTTTTGAAAATTGCTGCTTTAAAAAAAAAAAAAAAAAATGCCTGTTAGAGCAGTTCTATAAGACACCAAAAGTAGTGGACTAAACCAGTTGTGTTGGTTATTATGTTCTAATATCGCAATTCTGGTTGCATGTACCAAATATAGACAAATATAAAACATGGATGTCATCATGTTATCAGCACATGGCCACAAATGTGACATTTTGACCACGGCCATCTTAGTTTTGGAGCCAGAAGTGGCCATTTATGCGTTAGAACGTGAAGTTTGCGAAGGCACCTGCAAGCTTGGTTAGTAAGGGGAAGCATCCCCTTGTTTCATATGTGCTGCTACTAAGGGATAACTTTAATATCGTTTCAATGAGTGATGAAAACGAAACATAAAACAGTTCCTGTTCAGATGCCGTGAAAGAGGAACAACAAAAACCGGAACTGTTTATTGTGGCACGCCGCTCCTCTCAACATGCGGGTCTGTGTGTTTCCACATGTATTTGGAGTCAACTTCACGTGTTCATTTGAGAAACTGCAGTTAACCTTGGCTTGGCTTAATCTTTAACCCTGGAAGTTGCTACTTAGTAACAAATAACTGGAACTTGGTCACCTTGGTTACTGTTGCACAGAGCCACTTTCTTTGAGGTGCTTAGATCAGTGAGAGCGTTTCCGTCTCTGCCTTACTCTCAGTTGCGATCTCCCTTACTCTAAATAATCGGCTGCAACTTGATCACACTGCTCCAAAGACGTAGCTGACCTTTTGCTGCTCCTGCGTTTCCATCTCCCATTGCACTTGTTGTTGTTATCGACAGCACCCGCAGTATTTACAGATACTATAGAACAAAGGAAGGCTTTGTGACAGGCCTAGTTGGTGCTATTTGAGAAACATAATGTTCTTACATCTGAAAGACGAGTAATGAATAATTCTAGGATGACAAAATACTTTCTGCACCTGCCCAGACTACAGTAGCTTGATCTCTTTTTGTATCGAGCTATGAGGAGATTTAATGCTAATGTGTAATTCTTCTCCTCTGTCACAGGGCCTAAAGGCAAGCAGCTGGAGGGCACTGAATGCCCTTTGCATGTAGTCCACCCACCAACGGGGGAAGAGTTTGCTCTCGGCTGCGGGGTGTGCAGGAACGCCCACACCTTCTAAACAACACAAGACTCTTTCTGAAAACCAGTTTGTCCACTGTGACTCCTGGCTGCTGCTGAAGCTCAGCCGTCGAGTTCGGCTCTTGCATTGCCAAGACTCCTGGACACTGACCCAGGTTTCTGCTCTACGCCGAGAGTCCTCAGGTCTGCTCTTTCACCACCGTCAGTATCCTTGGCGCCGCTGCGACCGCGAGCAGTAACTCACTGGGGATTCAGAGTGACCTGAATGGGTGAGGGGGAGGGGTGGGGGGACAAAAGAACAATTGAATTAAAAAGAAAAAAAAAGAAGAAGAAAAAAAAAGAAAATTACTTGTGACGTGTTTGCATGCGGCCGTTGTATTCCCTCGGCTTCTATAGACGTTGCACACCTCCTGATCACTCGAGTGTAACAAGTTTAAACATTGAATATGAATTACATTTGCATATAGACAACTGTGGATCAGCGTGGGTCTGAAAAAAAAAAGTTTAAAAAAAGAAAATATGGAGCAGGCCGTGTTTCCAGCTTCCTAACTATAAATTTAAAATATTGTTGTATGTAAACTTTTTCGTAAACTTGTACAGTATTCTCCGCTGTCAAGTGCATCCACGGGTTGACAGAAGGAAAGAAAAAAAGGAGTTGAGATTGTGGATAAGACTGTTAAGAACATTACGTTTGGGAGGAAAATAGTGTACGATTTATCTAATCTTGTATATAATGATACTATTCAAAAATAGCTGTATTCCGAAGTTGCTACTCTTCACTTCAGTTTTGTTTGATATTCTGGGTTATGTTTTGAGCCAGAACTTTTAATGAAGTGCAATACTGGGTGTGCCTCCTATTTTGCAGCTGTTTAACCTATGGAATGTATGTCAATAAAGCCACTGTACATTTTTATACAGTAGACGGTCGTAATTTTCCCCCCTCTTCTAAATGTCACATCTCTTCTGTTGTCTGGAAATGAGAAGATGGATCCTGGCGCCTGCAGTGAACGATGGTGGATGTGAATCCTGGTTGTAGTTTAAAAAAAAAAGAAAAAAAGGATGAAAACATATAGTAATACAGAAAAAAACCCTCTCACAGTATGACTGATTACAGATGATTTGAGGGTGCCAGTCTTCACACCAAATAAAATATTGCACCTGTAATGCTTTTCCCTATTAGGAGGCAGGGGTAATGGGGGGAGGGGGAGGTCAGGGGGTGGAGTGTGGAAACAAAGCAGCTGCTGTTAAATTTAAAAAAAAAAACAAACAAAGAAAAGAAAAAAGCTTCATACTTGTGAATCTGCTCTGTAATATCTGTGGTGGATGGAGTCGAATGGTAATAAACCAGGTTCTGTTTTCGCAAAGTAAACACCGTGTCATCCGTTAATGAGTGCTCATATTTCTGTATTCACGACTGAAAAAGGACGAGCTAAAACATCGGTGCCGATGAGGAGAGGGGAAACTTTAAAAGAATGCGTTATCCTACTCAAAATGTTAGGGTTGTCACACTGAAAGTAATAGTGTGACAGCTGAAAGATTTTAGTCTTTGACCTCAAGTTTATACCACTCAGTGCATTTTAAAAGGTTTAGCCGTGTGTTTCCAGACTTGCACCTTAAGCATTGAAACTAACGAAGCACACTAACATTTACATCGGTGCATTGTCTCATTTTATCCTATTGAAGTACACTGAATATATATGTTCAGGAAAAAAGTGCGTGTATGTCTGTGCACGGCTGGAAGATGAGGAGTAAGAGACTGGCACCGTGGACGGGTTGCAGAGCCCCTCTCAGCATGGCTGCCAGCAGAGGTGCGTCCCTGCTGTTTAGTGCTGACAGAAGTAGCAGGATAAATTGTGCTGTGTGCAGGGCTATACTCTGATCAGACGGAAACTTTTCTTTGGTCTTCTTCTTTTCCTCCTGTCTGCTCCATATTCAACATCCTTTGTGCAATATATCCACTATCCAAGACGGGATGGTGGATCTATTGTCTCTCGAGACGTCTCCACGTGAGCTGCCCCTCTGACAAACTAGTTTCTAGTCTTGTCCCTTCTCCTCCTCCTTCCAGTGAAAATCTGAGCATCTTCCACCTCAGCCTCCTGTCTTTTTTTTAATACCGGCATCTCCAAACCATCTTGTAAACCTTCCCTCTTGCAGCTATCCACCCTGCCTGCCCTCTCCATCTCTTTTGTGCACTGTCCATTGCTTTGGATGGTTGGCCACAGGTATTTAAAATCCTCTCCTCCTCGCAGCGCCACTGTTTCACCTCTCCCTCTCATTAACACGCACATTATTTGACTTCCACCAGCTTGCACCTCCTCTTCTCTCCATTGCATACCTCCACCTCTCCAGGCTTTCCTAAACATCAGAGCCTACAGAGACTCTGGTTAACCTGTCCATCACCATTGCAAACAAGAAGGGGATCAGAGCAGACCCCTGATTTAATCCCACCTCCCCGCCGTGTCACTGTCATCATGCATTTTAGATATATTTTGTTATTTTAGTTGTAGTTTCTCTGTCTCTGGAGCAGTATTACTGTATTCAAAAACATAATAATCTCAATCAAGCGGTACTAATATTATGTTGCTCTAGAAATAGGACAACACGCTGTATACGATTTTACTTAATTGGGATTCGGGTGAGTTATCAGTCAAACGCAGACGATCTTTACCAACAGCCATTTTGCATCATCTATCCCATGATGCACCGCTGCTGTCACAACAACGTTTCGCCATTTCAGGTTTGGAGGAGAAGGGGGGCGCTCTGTAACTCCCGCGAAGGAATTAGGTCAGTCGAGCGGAGGTGTGTTTCTTCATTGAAAACATTTCTCGCTTATTCTCGTTTTTCCGACGGCTCTCTTATCGTGCTCCGATGCGTGTTACCTGGCTGCTGCGGATGAACTTTACCAGCGTCGGCCCGGGCTGAAGAGGCGAGTCAATTGTCGGATTTTCTAGCTAACAGCTACCGAGCTAGCTGTGTGTAAACAACAAGGTAAGAGCCATTGTAGTCACTAGTAAGTAAATAAATAATGAATGTTAATGGAACTGGGTATGAATGACCAGTGAGTACAGTTTGGTATGGTGTATTTGTGGCAAATCCAATGAATTTGCAGCACCAGTTGGCTAAGTAGCTCTGTTAGCTTGTAAGTCACTTTTACGTTAATAAATAAGCTATCGTTAACTTGGTTAACGGTTACATTTACTTTCCTGTTAGCTTGCTAACTTTACGAGCCGCTTTATTGCATTTGTGTGCGTTCATTGTAACCGTAGCACTGACAAGCTAGTCCAATAACGTTTGTTTGTTTTTCCCTAAGTAGCGTTGTGTGGCTGTTTGTAGCGTCACCTCAGTCACGTTTCCTCTGAAATATGCCGCGTCACATGCGGTGCAACTTTAGTGTGAGCATTAACAAGAGCAGTACAAATCCAACAATTAAACCGTAAATACTTGTACTTTGGGTTTCTCTGAATAATCATCATTTTTTCCAAACATGGGATGAAATCAGACTGAGATTAAAAAAGAAATAAATGGAAAGGCTGCGAATCTACCATCTGCACAGTATGGTAGCTACTAGGAATGTTTTAATTATTTTGCAGAGTGCGTCAGAGAGTGATAAACCTGCACATTTAATCTGCACCTGTTAGTGCAGGGACAGCAGGGCTGTAGCTAGAGCTTATTGACTCTTGACGTCCTTGATTAGAAACCTTTCAGAAAATTGTTCAAACAAATGGCCAGGCATGCAGGTGTAGATTTATTCATCAGTGCATTCTTTGTTTTGTAAAAGATGAAACGGGTGAAAGGAGGAGAGGAGGGGAACGATGACTCCTCCTGTGAGAGTCCAACAGAGGTTTGCAAGAAGGTGCGAAAGCAGATGAGCGAGAATTCGAAGCCAGATGTGGCTGAGTCGCTGGACTGTAACTGGGCACGGCTGCCTCAGGAGCTCCTGCTGCATGTTTTCCAGTACCTGCCGCTGCTGGACCGGGCTTATGCCTCCCAGGTGTGCCGTGGGTGGAACCAAGCCTTCCACATGCCTGAGCTGTGGAGATGCTTTGAGTTTGAGCTCAACCAGCCAGCCAGCTCTTACCTAAAAGCCACACATCCAGACCTTATTAAGCAGATCATAAAGAGGCACTCCAATCACCTGCAGTATGTCAGCTTCAAGGTAAAAATGTCTGTGTAACTACATGTCTTCATTCTGGGTTCAAACAGTTATAAGCAGCTTCTGTTTAAAAATGTTTCTTGGCTGTTTTTCAAGTGATATGCAATCTTTTCCTTGTTCTTATCAGGTCGACAGTAGTATGGAGTCTGCAGAGGCAGCTTGTGACATCCTTTCACAGTTGGTGAACTGCTCACTGAAGACCTTGGGCCTCATCTCTACAGCTAGGCCCAGTTTCATGGAGGTTCCAAAGGTATAATTAACGCTATCACGAGGACTCTGGCTCTTTATAGTGTCCTGCTCTTTAGATTTGTAAGCAAAATCAAAGGAATTCTTGTTTTAGTGTGCACCCCCTCTTATCCATCGTGTCATCTTATCTGAGAATGGGTCTCAAAAGCAGCGTCTGTTCTTATGCATGGCAAACGACACTTTTATTATCAGTCCTACATTTTCAAAAGGACACAGGACTTCTTTATTTACGTATCATGAGCTCTATTCCTTGAACCAGTTACATTCAGGTTTCATGGAATCTAGATGTCATTGAGCAAACTAGCCTAAGGGCGGGACCTTTTTTTGTATGCGTGTTTGTTTTATGAAGGATTGGAACGTGCAGCACGTTCTGCTATCTGTAGAAATCGACACACCCGCTGTCATCACAGTTCACGTGTGAAAACCTTTGAGCTCCTGAGCCAGCTTTTAACAATCTTGGTTGAAATCATTTGAATGTTTCAAAATCAGGTTTAAGAACTTTTAGGTTTATGGAAGTACAAAAAAAAAAATCACTTGTTTATGAACTCTTGAACGTCACAAAGATCTCAAAAGCTGTTTAAGGACCTGTGATGACGTCACAGTACTTGAAACGTGTGGCTCACTTGTTCTCCAGGGTGTGCTCTTTCTGTTTTAAAGACAGCATAAGCCTCTCACAGCCCGTGCTCCTTTTACTGTGACTGTGGATAAATATTAGAGGACGCGTTGTTCTTGGATTTTCTCACAATGCCGATGCAGGTCGCCAAGTTGCGAAAACACCTTTCAGCATAATGAAGTCTTCTGAGCTTCTCAAAATTGCCATTATTACTCACATTCTGTCCGAGGGGACATTTGATTGAAAGATCGAAACAAAAAGGAAGCTGAATGTACAAAAACAAAGAAGACTTGTTTTGTTTTTTCACATTTTTGAAAAGAATTAGATATTTTTTGGCTATTGTAATATATACCACAAAGTCAAATAGACACCCTTCCAAGACAGATAACAAAAATTTTCCTTGTTTTCTTGTCCTCATTTTGTAAGGTTCCTCTCTTAAACCCAGAAATGCAATAGTCAGCACCCATACAGATGTATGTAGTTTAGTCTGCAGCACCAAAGCTTAAGAGTAATTCAAGTAGAGCGGTCCACCCATACAGTAGACACGAATGACCACACCCTTCCAATGTGTTTACCTTGTCTACAGATTAAATCCACAAATTAAATTTGTATCTAATCTTATCCCACTAATTATGATTAGATTAGGTTTTCCTACTGTACTCAGATTGTGCTTGTATTGTTATATGTAGCAGAGTTTAAGATTGTGTCAGTAATTACAAATAGTGGTGTATGAGCCATGTTACCCCACAGGTTGGGGTAAAAGATCATTCCAGACACAGTTGATTAAATCTGGCATTTCGAAGGCATCGGGTTTAAAGATGGTTACAATTCAGTGTGTCGTGTTTGTCCGTTCACAGTCTCACTTCATCTCCGCCCTGACTGTGGTGTTCGTCAACTCCAAATCGTTGTCTTCGCTGAAGATTGACGACACGCCAGTTGATGATCCATCTCTAAAGGTGCTGGTGGCCAACAATAGCGACACCCTGAAACTGCTGAAAATGAGCAGCTGTCCTCACGTCTCTCCTGCAGGTACAGTTCAAGTGCATGTGTTTTTATTTATTCTCCACTTACAGCATAAATAGGTATAGTACTGTGCAAAGGTCTTGAGCCACGACTCACTGCTTTGTTTTGCTTCAAAAAAATAAAAAAGTGGCCATAATCGTTTGTCAGACTTTCTGAAGGTCTTTTCAAGGTTTCTCTTCAGACATTGGCTGCTTTCCAGTTCTTGTACCTGAACATTTTCCAAGTAATGTTTTTGTTTATAACATTGACCTATGAATCATCTCAAGTGTAAAAAATGCACCTAACTCAAAGGATGACTCTATCCTGTGTACATAACATGCCTGCATAGAAAAACGCATCAATCATTGATTGGCCTTCTCACATGTTGAAACACTCAGCTGTGCTGTCGAGATGATCCCACTGCATTAAAGGCAGCCAACATCCAAAGATGACCTTCAGTATGTCCTTTAAGAATTATGGAGAGCCATTGCTGAAGGCTATGAGTCGAAGAGTCAAAACTATATGTCCCTAAAACTGGTAGTGGGAGACTAACTTTTAACCTCAATGACTTAATACATTTAGATCATCCTTCAATTTGTAGGTCTGAGGAGGGACCATCTGAGAATATATGGGACAAATCCTCTTGCATAGATTTTCCTGAAATGGTCGGCTAATATGATTGCTGATTAAACTTCAACTTGTCAGGGAGATACAGTCCACCCGTTCTTTGAATGAAAGTGAAAAGACGATTTGAGAATTGCTCGCGTTAAATCAAACGATCTGTCTGTGCTTTTAGGAATCCTGTGTGTGGCAGACCAGTGTCATGGGCTCCGAGAGCTGGCGTTAAACTACCACCTCCTGAGTGACGAACTCCTGCTGGCGCTCTCCTCTGAAAAGCACGTCCACCTGGAACACTTGCGAATCGATGTGGTGAGCGAAAACCCCGGGCAGCACTTTCACACCATCAAGAAGAGCAGCTGGGACGCTATGATGCGACACTCGCCCAAATTCAACCTGGTCATGTACTTTTTCCTCTATGAGGACGAGTTCGGCCCCTTCTTTAATGAGGAAATCCCGGTCACACACCTCTACTTCGGGCGCTCAGTGAGCAAAGAGGTCCTGGGCCGAGTGGGCCTCCACTGCCCTCGTTTGGTGGAGCTGGTTGTGTGCGCCAATGGCCTGCGTCCTCTGGATGAGGAGCTGATCCGCATCGCCAAGCACTGCACCCAGCTGTCAGCCATTGGCCTGGGTGAGTGCGAAGTGTCCTGCAGTGCATTTGTGGAGTTCGTTAAAATGTGCGGCCGCCGGCTGTCCCAGTTGTCCATCATGGAGGAGGTACTGATTCCAGATCATAAATACTCCCTGGATGAGATTCACTGGGAGGTGTCGAAGCACCTGGGCCGGGTCTGGTTCCCAGACATGATGCCGACCTGGTAGAGAGTGAAGCCAGTGCTCAGAGTTCAGTATGTCGGGTTTGTGGTGCGGAACAATCATTGCCTCCATGTTGCGTCGAAATGCCTCGGCTGGGAAGCTCGATGACAGCGTGGAGAGCATGAACTTGCTGAACTCCCGTTAGCAGGGCAGGGATGTAATGTGGCACTCGACCACAACACAATGTTATCACATTAACATGGAAACGCCACAGAATTCCTGCTCTGCTTAATCCACACATGGAATTCAGCGAGCTGGCTTCGGCCCACAGAAGAGCAGGAGGAAATTTAACTAAAAAGCAATGTTTTTATAACTGCAAATGGAGTCATGTGTACGTTATAGCCTGGTTATGATAATCTATGTTATGAGAGGTGAGTGCGTGCGTGTGTTTGTGCGTGCAGGTGGGTGTTTAAATGTTTTCCAACATTAAGCAGTAAATTGGGACAATTAGGTGCACAATTGCATGTTGTTACGCTACCACTTGGCCTACATAAATCCGGCGTGAGATAGCAGCTCTGCGCTGTGTAACACAATGTGGCATTGACTGCATGGTTATCTGTACATAGGCTGTGACAGAATTTGTCATGTGTGGCTGAATTTTGCAGAAGAGTAGCTGGCTCCTACACCTCATTTTAACCTAATTTAAAGAACAGCGGTTGTGTTGACGACGTCTTGTTTGTCCTCCTCGCCTGGGGAGCTCCAGTCGTGTCTCGCAAAACACGACCGTTGAACAAATCGAAGATGGTGGAGAGAAAAAGAAATGTGTATATAGGTCTCTAAATGTTGATTGATGTCATTGATTTTTATTTTTTACTCAGTTATATTTTGAGACATTTTTTTCTCCCCCTGCATCAAACACAAATTGGCCTGACAAATGATTTTATCTATTTTGGAAAAAGGTTTTTGTACGGTCATAGATTTCCTAAGCACCTTAGATGATTAGCAAATGATAGACACCTGGTCCTTGGGACCAAATATGGTGATTATTTATACTGTACTGGGACTTTGTTGAATCAAATCCCCAAGTGCAGCATATTGAAGTTATAAAGCTCTAATTAAAACAA
>VOQK01029965.1:12141-22826 GCA_015052645.1 Benitochromis conjunctus | reverse complement strand
GTGCGTGCGTGCGTGCGTGCGTGCGTGCGTTTAAACCTGTAGTGGATTTAGCACTACTTTCCATCTTTCACTGTGGATTATAAAGTAGGGAAAGGTAAATACAGTAGTATCACTTTAGATAAATTTACTGCATTCAGACAGTTCCAGGTCACAAACATAAAGGTGTTAAGGAGATAGAGATCAAGGATGGAAACATGATTATGTGCAAAATACTGACAGTAAACATACCAATGTACACCAGCTCTGATATTGTTTGTATTTTGCACCACAAGTCAAAATTTAGGAGGCATTGTAAGGAAAAGCTTTTGTGTATATTAACATCCATCAATCCACCCATTCAATTTATAAACAGCTAATCCATTTCGGGGTCGTGGGAGGGCTATGCCAGCTGGTGCATTGGCAGAACAGGTCACCAGTCTATTGTAGGGTGTGTATAACAACATTGTATCTTAAAGTCTACTGGCTTGGTGAGCGAGATATCCAGTTAAATTAAAGGAATCATAGTTCAGTTTACTGGAGATGCAAACAGACATCTGTGTGTGTTGTCATGTGGGTTGCCTGCAATGCCACATACAGAACATGGGTGACTGAACTCAATATAAACATCTACTCAACATGCAACTCCCAGTGGACATGACAGTCTGTTCTGACTCCATGCCAGCTGACTGTCTGAGAAAGTACAATAGCACTGTTATAGAGTTCATAGCATAGCATTAGCGTGGTCATTATTTCTTTTATGTAGTGCTATGGGATATGGGACCTGGTCTCAAGTGTTTGTGTGGGCAAGAATAATATAAAGGCCATCATGATTAAGATTCCTGTAGCGAATAATGACTCCACGTCACCATTCTAGTTAAGGGTTTTTGTTGAAATGTAAAAAAGTGTGCACTAAGCTAAGCCTCATGTAACATATAAAATATATGGAAGCTTTACTTTGTTATGGTACAATAAGCTGATGTTGTCTAAGTACAGCACAGTACAAAAAATGTATTTAACTTTTTGGATAATTTGCAGACTAATGTAGATTTTATTTATTTATTTTTTGAGTAAAGACAACTTTTTAAATTTGTCAAAGGACCCTGAGTGCTTGACCTTGGTAAGTAAGATGCAAATGCCCCACTCACTAACCCTAGGACAGATGGACATGTTTTCAGTCCAGTCATGTAATAACAGACACCAGCAACGACGGTTCGTCAGAACTAATGGCGAGTTACTCCACGATGCTGGCTTAATAGAAGTGCCTGGATCAGTGTGCCCCCATTACCTTATCATACATAAGTGTGCTGTATGTGAGACACTCAATAATATTGATTTTCTTTACTATTATTTTGACAAAAAATACAGCTGCATGTCTGTGAAGAACAACAGCAGCACCGTTACAAGACAACAGAACGTGTCAAAGAGGAGACATGAGACGAGAGGTATGAAGGAAGGCGGATGGGCGGGAAGACAGCTGACGAGAGAGAGAGAGAGAGAGAGAGAGAGAGAGATACTTGGCAGGCAGAGCAAAACACTTTGACACCTTGTCATACTCGGCCCCAAGACACTGGCACATCACAGCCTGTGTGTGAGAGCGAGCGAGCGATGAGGCTGCTCCCACCAACAGGCTAATCTACTGTGATTCAACAGATGGCACCAGCTGTGTGTGTGTGTTTGTTTAAGTGCACGTGCATGTTTATTTTTACATACCCGTGCGTGAACATGTATTGGCATGTGTGAGTGTTAATGTACTGACACACACACACAGACATCAGTTACACACAACAAGGCCTTTGAAAACCACAAAGTGCACAACATGCAAACTATGTGCACTTGTTGTCCTTGTGCAGTAAAAGGTAAATGTTAACACTGTTTCTTTTTACATATCAGGTGTAATGTTAGGTGCAGGAGACAGTGTCCTCAGATAAACTGAAAAATACATCATGCACTTTTATGAGTTTCCCAGTTCATGTAACTTAAATGAAAACCATATAGGATTCATTCCAACAAGCTTCCTTCTGTATCTGTCTCGATATCTTCCTAGTGCCTGCTAGCTTTTCTCCATCTGTCCAAAATGAGATGAACGTTACATTAAGCGGTGATTATATATGGGCTGTAGCTGTTCGAGTGTTCAGTAAGCTAGAAGTGGCCATATTTAGACATAAAGGTGATGCTCTGTTGTTAGGTAATGGCAGACAGCTTAGTTCACAAGCTGCACTTATAAACTGTAGTCTACCTCCAGTGCACAGACACACAGTGGAGAGGTCCAGGGCAGTGACTCTGGTTAATGAAAATGTAGCTTAGCAGAGAGCTAGCAGCTACAGGACACTTTGTACTTTTTTTCTGGAAAAACGTGTAAATATACTTTCAAAGGTATAAAAGCAGTATCTTGGTGAGTGGCACCTCAGTGACAGGCAGTTGTACTCCTTAGTGCACAATAAGGTATTTTATGTTCTGTGTGGCTGACATTTCTCTGTAAACAGCTCCCTGAGATGTTTGCACTGAGCTCTTCTGACTATAAGGCTGCTTCAAACTGCTCCAACATGTCATGCAGTCGTCAGTATAGTGTCATTAATACCAGTTACAGCAGTGACACAACCTCGCCGCTCGTTTAGGTCGTAACGATTCCTTATATGATCACGTACTGAAACACAGAGCAGTCAAAGGGAATCAGAGCCATTCATTTCTATTATTTACAATTATGCCTCATTTTTCCATCATCATGATTAATAGTAACGAAACAGACACACAAGAACATTAAACAAAGTAAATGTTTCTAATCAGTGCTGAACACCCATCATAACCAGTACTGCTGCTGTTATTTGTCCCAGTAATTGACATTGAGCTGAGGAGTCATGCACAGAAGTTAAAAGCTGTTTTAATGAAATATGAAAGTAACTTCCACCATAACAAAGTCGAGTAGTGAAAATGGATTCATCTGTTATCCCTGAACATTGAGTTAGAAACTTTCCCACAGTGAGAAACAGAAGCAGAGCTCTAATGAAGCACGTGGGGATTATGGATCTGTTTCTAATGAAGGCTGTTGACCGGAAACATAAGCTCCCCAAAAAACACAAACATGCAGAGATAATCATGCTGACCCACATTCATTGTGTTCACACGCAAAGTTCACTCCAAGTTTGTGTTTTTTTTACTATAGACAGCAAAGTGGTGTCCCAAACACAGACATCAGCCACCTTGAAAAAGTACGTTCTCGGCTCGTTGGCCGGATGCGTTTTGATAACACGATCGATGTGAAATCGTCCGTTCTCAGGAAGTTTGCTCCACAGCGCTGAGACTTCAGAGGTTCAGATCCATCAATAAAATGGACGGCTGCATTACTGTGGGCTCTTTATCTCGCACACTGTGAGGTGACTGCTGTGGTTTGGTGCTGTATGAATAAAATCGAATTTAATTAATAAAGTGCAGCTCAAAAACACAAAAGGCTAAAGTCCCTAACTACAGCAACACACATTTTAAATTTAAATAAATAAATCATGTAGAACTGAGTCTGGGACATATCATCACATTGTTTAATATTAGAAGACTTTGTAAATATCAAAGCTTTATTTCTTTTAAGTTGAAATACAAATGGAAATGAGCAGTCGTCATAGAGCCTGTTTAAGCAGCTGTTTAGGACTGCAGTCTCTTACTCTCTGCTGGTCCTGCATGTTCAATTCATGCACACGATGCTCATGTGTGCAGCACACGTTGAACCTTACATCTTTGTCCGTAAAGGCATGCAGCATGTTTCTGGATATGCCATCAAATCGAGCTTTAATCTGAAACATTTATTAAACTTTTTGTTGCCTTTTAAGCATTCAGACAAACGCTCACCTGATGTTTCCAGGTGAATCACTGAATCCAGTCTTTTAAACACATTCAACATATTTTGTGCATTTGTTAAAATTTCGTGCTGATACACAGCGCACTAGCAAGCCTCAGCAAAAGTATTTTGTCACAATTATCATTTTGGAAAAATCTGAGAAGAAAATGTTCCTCCGACACAGGAAGAACGAGGAGTGGGCTGGCATAACAACTAATACTAAATTGCGGTGGACAGAAGAGGTGGGATGCTGCAATCAACATCACAAGATCACATCAGCAAGCTAATTCTCATCTCATCACATCCTCCTCGCACTAAATCAACGTGCAGGAGACAGGAAGACAGGCAAGGGGGGAAGAGAGGGGAGAGGGGGTGAAACATCGAAAATGATAAATGATGACTGACAGAAAGGGTGGGATGTCGCAATCGCATCAAAGCAACGTCAGCTCCATCTTTTCTTCATTTCAAATCTTTCTTTTTTTAAATAAACAAATAAATACAAAGCCACGGAGCGAGAGAGGAATGGATAAAGTGATGAATTGTGACTGACAGAAGTGGTGGGATGCTGCAATCAGAGATCACATCAGCAACACCACAGCTTCATGTTGGAGCTTCACCTAAAGTAAATAAGATGGAGAGTGGGGGAAACAGATGGGAGGAAGATAGATGGTGTGGGGTTTGGGGGTGGATGGTGAGGAGCTTGTCATCGAGTAGCGATAAATTTGGAGAGATGGAAGTGGCAGGATACTGTAATCAGCATTTACAACACATCACGTCCCACACAGGATTGCTGTTAGCCCTCCTTCCTCTTGCTCCTCCTCCTCCTCTCGTGGTTCTCTTGTCACATTTACATATTCAGACTGTGAAGATCTTTTCTGCTGTAACCACACTGATGTGTAAATAACATATCAGATGGCAAGATGTCATCAGATTCTGTGACATGATGCCAACATTGTGCTGCCAGCCTTTATGTAAAAATCTGAAGGAGTGTTTGTGTGAGAGTAAGAATGCTAGATAGCATCCCAGATCCACAAGCCACCAAGGCCACTTTTATGTCCATATAACCGCTAGCTGTCGAGAAAAGAAGCTAATCTATCCCCGCACTTTCCTATGAAGTGCTGGACGTAGCATAACCAACAGTATGGGGCTATTAACACGTATGCAGGGGGTTGGTGTGACGGAGAAGGATGCTAGGGATGGAGTAAGATGGAGGCAGACAGTCTGTTGTGGTGACGCTTGAAGGGAACGGCCGAGAAAAGCAGAATGAAGGGTGTGTACCCAGTGTGTTTTGCAAAAGTACACAGGCCGAAGGCATAGACACAAACTCAGTTCAATTCAGTGAAATTATATAAGAGTCAAATCACAACAACAGCCACCTCAAGGCGACTAAGGTAAAAACTGCACAATAATACAGAGAAAAGCGCTTGGCAACAGTGGGAAGGAAAAACTCCCTTTTAACAGGAAGACATCGCTGACAGAACCATGCTCAGGGAGCAGCCATTTTCTGTGACTGGCTGGAGATGAGAGACAAAAGACGAGCTGTGGAAGAGAAAACAAACCAAAAAAAGAAACCAGAGGAACTCGGTGCTGAGGAGAAGGAGCCACCTTGAAATATCACAGGCTGACAGGCTCTTAAAGGCTCTGAGGGAGCTTTCCAGGAGTTTTCAGGGAGTGTGGTTAATTTCTTACCAGCGTGCATCACCACGGTAACTTCTGCTGAATGGTTTGAATGCTGGTGAGTACTGACGAATACTGGTACAGAACATGTTATGTTTTCAATTCAATTCAATTTAATTCAATTCAATTTTATTTATACAAATCACAACAACAGTCGCCTCAAAGCGCTTTACATTGTAAGGTAGACCCTACAATAATACATACAGAATAAGGGATCAGCATGCTGACTGATTAGTTCTCTACAAAAAAACATCAGTCCCTGAAAAATCTGCAGCCAGTAGTGTTTGTGATTGCTCATATTCTGTCAAAGCCACCCTTCTTCATATTCTGTGCTCATAGCTAGCGTGGGAAACCCAGGGCTGACTCATCAAATTAAAAACCACATCTGTGTGCGTGATTTACAATGTTTGCACTTTTTATTCCACCATTTCGAGGTTCTGTTGTGACAAAAACGTATTTTTCTTGTTTAAGAATATAACTTAAAGCACCTTGAACAGAAAACATGTCCAGCTACTAACAAATTCATAACGTGATGACTTTAGACTTTAATTGGAAACTCTAAATTGTCCATAGGTGTGAATGTGAGTGCGATTGGTTGTCTTTGTCTATGTGTTAGCCCTGCGACAGACTGGCGACCTGTCCAGGGTGTTCCCTGCCTCTCGCCCTAACACAGCTGGGATAGGCTCCAGCGCCCCCCACCACCCCCACGACCCAGGATAAGCGAATGGATGGATGATTAGAAAAAATGTCAGATGGTTCAATAAACACTCAATTTTCTAAAAATGTGAATATTCTGCCAATGATTTTATGGTTCAGGTTTTAGAGGGTAAACGATCCTTTAACAGTTTAATACTTTGATCACAATAAGCAGTGATATCTTTAAAGACATACAATAGTCTGCACAGACACTGCAGGAGGTGTTTTGGCAGCACAAACAACAGGTTGTCTTATTTCCTGTGTTTAACTCAGAATTCAGCAAAGTTTACAAACAGCTTTATTCATCTAAATTCGCTTGATGCCACAGAAATGAAGAATGTAATGAGCTACTTTTACTTTACTCATCACAGTATAAGGCTTGATTGGCTGCGCCATGTTTGGCCAACACAGCACAATTACTGCTATTGCTTTAGTTGTAGTAGATCCATGAATCCATCTTTTACTGCCAAAACTTGGCTTTCATGTTCGGCTGTGATACAACAGAGTCTGCACATCTTCTCAAACTTTGCTCTCTGCTGTCCAAGAGCAAGAAGTCAAGATACTTCATGCTTATTTTGTTGAAGTCATAAAATCTTCTCTCTTCACCCACTTATTGACCCAGATACGTACCTACCCTTATCTCTGCCTGCATCAGAAGCACTGTGCCAGGAAACCATGCATGTATACGTTTCCTTCTGGCTACCAGCCACACTTTTGCCCTACATGCCCATCCACTGTGGTGGAACAACACAAGAAAGAAAACAGACATTTCTGTTAGTCTCTACAGCCTTAACACCTGCTCTCTCTCGCGCACACGCACACACACCCTGATGTGTACAAACCTCATTTTCACTGACTTCCCAGTACAGGAAAAAGAAGTTCCCGGCGGACTGCCCACAGGGTATGAGTACATTCAGCCCAGCACTCCCCAGACAGCGCTGAGCTCTGATAGGTCCCTGAGGATTACATACTGCAAAGGCTTTATCCAATAGGAACAGACCATTATCTCAGACGCAGTAAACACACATATAATGAGGGAGCGGAAGAACCTGAATTGCTATTGCATCTGAAGTGTGTGTACGTGTGCGTGCGAGCTAAAGTATCATATATCTTTGCAGGCAACAAGAGGCGATAATAAAGCTGGCTCTGCGCTAAAGCTTTGGGAAGTGTACTGGGATCTACTGGGGAAGCTTTACTGGTTCCAGCCTCGAGCAATGCCTTGTGGTGTTGGGTTTCCTCGTGAGATAAAGGCAATCGTGCCTGTCTGCAGTGATATACAAGCTTACAAGTCCTTGGCCTTATCTGCGCTCTCCCTGCTGCCTGATTTAAGCTCTACGAGTCAGGAGGAAGACGAGCAACTGGAGAAGAATGGGAAAATTAAGAAAGAAGGGATAAGTATGTACAGGAAGGAATGAAAGAAATTTCAATAAACAAACCAATAAACATGCGTGGTGCTGCTGGCTTTGCTCCTGTGATGTGTGGGGGCCACATTTAAGTCTATCTCACCATTAATGTTGTCCAAGTGATTTTCACAGTGTCGAGTTAACGCAACCTCTACACGTAATTATGCTAATTTATATCCTGCTGCATATGTAAAACAGAAACTGCAGTTAGTCACCAAGCGAGGAGCACAGCAGACAAGATGGTAAAATAAATAAATAAATAAATAAACAAACTGATTTAAAATGCTGTAATGCCATAGTCACTAGAAATAAGTTGGAATTTCAGTCAAATAGTAATTAAGTTCATGCTGGGCAGTCTGCATCATTTTCTTTTGATGCCAGTATTGAAAACAATGCCGCCGTTATGTGAAGTACAGACTAAGTGCATCCATTGTGGGGCTTGTGGATGACTATTTAGCACATTATAGTTTGAAAGCTCTCACTGACTTGCAGTTTTGCTCTTGTTAAGTGATCTAAATCATATTGTTGTTAGCCATTTATATCAAGGAGATTTGAAGTGAAACACCAAAATCAGACGCCACTTCAGCCGCGCGATGAAAGACTTGAGATAAATCATGAAGAGACTTCAGTTTCATCGAACTGATGTTTCACTGGGAGAGAAAAATGCATGACAGAGGTCGGGGTGGATGATAGTACTGTCATAAACACAACATCAGTTGGCAGATTAACATCTTTGAAACTTTCCTTCTTGGAGTTGCACTTCCAGTGAAATACAGTAAAGCTGAACACTGCAGTTTACTTTAGGCTGGACAATCTTTGCAGTCCAAGTGTCATATTGTGCAAGTGTGACACAAAAAGAAAACATTAGCATCGCCACTAGGCCCAGTGCTACTGGTACTAGTGTGAACCAGTCACCTCCTGCCTGAAAAGAAAGGATCCAGGCAATACCAGCATGAGAAGCTCATACATATAAAGCAATGATTGATCCTGCAGCTACAGTTTTCTGTTTGACGTTTATTCAACTGAGTGAAAACTATAACTTTAATCTCAGCCAAACCGATTTACTCAGGAACAAATCAAACACTGAAAAAAGCCAAACAAGAACATGTTTAAGTTAGTGAAAGACCACGGGAGGCCGGGAGGTTGCTGTTCTCGCCGGCTCTAGTGAGCCTCGACCTCCCGGTCAGCGATCGAGCTGGTGGGTAACAGACGTCTCCAAAAACATCGGAGCACTTTTGCAAATATGTGATGTCCTGATAAACCGAGCAGATATTTGAAGTTTACACCGCTACATTCTATCCTGAAAATATGTTAAGTTTATTTTGTGACCCAGAAAAAGTAATATTAAAAAAAAGTAGCTGCTGCGATTGTTGGAAACTGGAATTGGCTGGGCCACGCTATGAATTCTGGGATAGGTTGGGCCACGAAGGATACACCAGACCCATTCTTCAAATCTGGGGAAAAGGAGGACGCATTTGTCGGCCGCATTTGGAACAGCCTTCGTCGCGTCGCTGTGACGTAATCGGGTTACAAATGCAGCCTCCAAAGGATGCGGACACAGCTACGATACCGGAGACTGCTTCTTCTTCTTCTTTGGTGTTTAACAGCAGCTGGCATCCTTGTAGATGCACTGCTGCCATCTTCTGTTTCAGTCCGTTATTACACTCTTAAATCCTACTACTCATTCCTGCGTCTTTCAGGATCTTACAAAGCTTCAAACGACACGCCGTAATCGTGACTAGTCGACTAATCGTGGCAGCCCTACTGGTGACCGTAGAGTAAATGAACAGGAACAACAAGTCATCTCATCTGCCTTGCTCTTTTGGATTTTTCCTTTTCTTTGGATCATAGTTATACAAAGTTAAATAACCATTATTTGACTTACTTACTCTCTGACCAGATATTGTCTGCCGTGATCGCATCAAAATATGACCCAGGTCATAATTTATATGGTCTCCATTAATTCTCTGTCCTAAATTCTTCTCTGTCCAACACTGGTCATGTTCTTCCTGTTACTCTAAGCTCGAGGTGAATTTGGCTGGAGGCTGAGGGCGCCTCTTTTAAATTAGGGCCTGAGCAGGTCAACGTCACTTCACTGCCCTCCATGTTCCCAACGAGATTGTGCAGTCAGCAAACTCTACTAACCTAAGCTGCTCACAGACTAAAACCATCAGCATTTAGAATAATCCTATCTAGGTTACATATGCATGCATGTAAAGGTCCTTTAAAAGATGATTGGGAGTTGGAACAAGAAGCCTTGGACTGGATAGTGATCCACCCGCTGGATATCAAGGCTACACCAGAAGTGTTGAAAAAGCCGCCACTGCAGCCATGTTGCCTGTTTTGCTGATTTAAACTACAGTCACATAGAGATTTTTATGTTACCTTTTCACTTCTTTGTATCTGAGGCCAGCAAAAGAATGATACAGTGGATTGAAATTGTTCATTAAGCCTTAGTTTGTAAGCGGCAGATCCAAGTGCAGAAATGCACTGCTCACATCCTCTCTTTAACGAGCTGTGCAGAGGTGAAGGGGGAAAAGAAAACGAGCTGCTCCTGGGTTTGCAGCTATGATACAAATTTACTTTCATGTTGACTGATCCGGGTTTTCATTGGCTGGCAAAGCTTGCAATATATATCCTTGTCAGTCAGACATGTAACAGACTCGCCAGAGTGTGAAACCCAGACCGCAACACAGTTAGCTCAGCATTCGCTATATGTGAGTATTTGCCTCGGTTCCAAAACCCTGGATATTCATCCAGAACTCTGAGTGCTGGTGTGTGTCTGAGCCTGTCTGAGTCAGTGTGCCACTGCTCGTAAAGGCCGTAACACCAGTGGATTTGGATTTACAAGTCATGTACACTTTTCTTTAAAGCCCAAAAGAGAACAGCTTCCTTACACAGCCGTCTGCACAATTACGATTTCATCTTGTCAGAAAAAGCACTTATAGCTCATTTCACTTTGAACCCCGAATTTACTGCATCTAGCAGTTTGAAGGTTTGAACAGCCAGTGGGTGGAGCCTCTGTGTGCCTGATGACTATATAAGGAAATCCCTCCTGACATCACACAGATCAAGGCAAAAAAAAAAAAAAAAAGTTCAAAGGA
>VOQK01029963.1:0-17350 GCA_015052645.1 Benitochromis conjunctus | reverse complement strand
GACCCGAACTCGTTCATGGAATGCATTTTTAATTTATCTTTGCTATTTGGGCTGATTGGGACCTGATGAATGTAAAAACAAAGAATTACCTGATTTTTTTATTTTTTTTTTTTAACCTAATTTTTGTTTCTGAGAAAAATGAGATCCACATATGAGGACATTCTTTTTAAATTTCGATCAAACAGTGGCAGCATAATGTCCTCGTAAGAGGATATCAGGCCCTTGTAGAGCAAAATGTTGTATTTTGGCTTAGACAGCCCAAAATGTGATGTCCACATATGTGGACGCCAGGTCCTAGGAGGTTAAAGTGATGCATAAAAGTTTTTAGGTCAGATCTAATCATAACACGAGAGGATGCATTTTATAGGATGGGCACATGAAGAAAACTGCTGTCCCAGTATTTGTCTGTATCTTTGTGTTTCTTGCAGAATCCCAGCAGGCGCTGGCAATAAAAGAAACGCCACCTAAACAACAAACTCTGGGAGTGAGCTTGAACCATGAGCACGTAGGTGCTCGCTACATCAAAGAGGAACAGGAAGACATCTGGTGTAGCCAGCAGGGAGATGTATTTGAAGGAGTGAAGGAGTTCCCTTTTAGCTATGTCCCTTTAAAGAGTGAGAGCCGAGAGGAGCAGGAGGACAACTCTCCATGCACTGTGAAATGTAAGTTTAATCTGTTAATATAGCAGGATAATAGTAATTAGCTCTTTTGTCTGATCTGCACTACAAAGCAGATTATTTTGTGTGAATGCTTCTTTGTGGCTGTTGAGTTCAATTTGTGTGGTTTGCTAAGTGACAATGAATACCTCCACCTGTGAAATGAAATTATTTGCCTGTGATTATTTTTTTTTCTTGCGCTTTTGCTATACACAGTGGTGTGAAGAAGTGTGTGTCACCTTCCTGATTTCTCATTGTTTTTGTATGTTTGTCACACTTAAATGTTTCAGATCATCAAACAAATTTAAATGTTATACAATGATAACACAAGTAAACACAAAATGCAGTTTCTAAATGGAGGTGTTTATTATTAAGGGGGAAAAAATCTACACATGTCCCTGTGTGAAAAAGTGATTACCCCCCTCCTCATGGTGAAAACATGAAACACTGATGAACCTTCCCAGGTGTGGCTAGCCGACCAAGATTACCCTAAGAACACATTGATGACTCATCCAGGAGGTCACAAAAGACCCCAGAACAACACCCAAAGAACTGCAGGCCTCACTTGTCTCAGTTAATGTCAGTGTTCATGACTCCAACATAAGAAAGAGACTGAAAAAAATGGCCTGCGTGGCAGAGTTTTAATAGGAAAACTACTGCTGAGCAAAAGGAACATAAAGGCTCGTCTCAGTTTTACCAGAAAACCTCTTGATCTGGATTATTGAGCACTGATGAAGATGAGCTACTTTAGCTGCTCCCTTAGCGTGTTTTCACATCTATAGTTGGTTCACTCTGAGTTTGCAAACTTGTAGCTTTTTCCTGTGGTTTGGTTTCACACAGAGAAAAATCACCCGAGTGAGAGAACCGGAACCGGAGTTCGATTTTAACGGACTAAACACAGCGGGTGTGAAAATGCTCCCACAACTATAGCTCCACATATTTGAGTTGACAGCTTTGTGCATCCTCCTTTTGCCGCCCACTATGTGTTCACTGTGGAATGTAACTAGTCATCATATCACATAAAAATGTATACTGGTATTGTCATGAGCAGTGTGATACGGTACTGCTCTTCTAACAGCTGTATTAGACCACCCATCACTGCTGGTGTTGTTCTACAGTGAGGTTACTTAATGGCACCAGAGCCAAAGCTGAGTAAAAAAGAATGTATTTACATTTTATATGAAATCATACGAGGTACTTAAACTCTTCCACTTGGGGCAAGAACTCGTCCCTGACCCGGAGTGGGCACTCCACCCTTTTCCGGCTGAGGACCATGGCCTCGGATTTGGAGGTGCTGATTCTCATTCCCACCGCTTCACACTCGGCTATGAACCGTTCCAAAGCGAGCTGGAGGCCATCCCTACCCTCACCTATGGTCACGAGCTGTGGGTAGTGACCGAAAGAACGAGATCGTGGATACAAGCGGCGGAAATGGGCTTTCTCCAAAGGATGGCTGGCCTCTCCCTTAGAGAGGGTGAGAAGTTCAGCCATTCGGGAGAGGCTCAGAGTAGAGCTGCTGCTCCTTCACATTGAAAGGAGCCAGTTGATGGATGGATGAATGGATGGATGAAATCATGCGATTCAAATATGTAGGTGATATATTATTGGTATTGTATTATCCACTAAACTAAATCTTTCAATTTCTTTCCAGCGTTACATGGAGACTTTCAGCAGCTGCAGAAGTGTAATGAAGAGGTTGTGTCTGAGGAGCATGAGTTGAGACCTGCTCTGAAAGAGGAGCCAGAATGCTCACAAACTCAAGTGGAACAGGAGAAACTCAGGAGAAGCCAGAGAGAGACATGTATAGGACTGGGAGAGAATTCAGTCACAGAGTTGCCATTCGTAAAGAGAGAGGCTGATGAAGAGGAAGCTCAGTTGGCTCAGCTTCACGAGAACGCAGAGTCTTCAGACTGCCAGTCCACTGAACGTATGCAAGTAGAGAGTGATGGTGACGGCTGTGGAGGAGCAGAACCACTGAACAACGCAGCTAGTGAGATGACTTCAGACTCTTCAGACAGTGAGACTGAAGACAGCGATGATGACTGGAAAAGAACAAATACAAAAAAGTCCTATTTTAAAGTAATGACAGGTAATAGAGTTGTTGAATCACAACCCGTCCAGGAGTCAAATCCAAGTGCAGTTAGTGAGGAGAAGACTTCTGATTCATCTGAGACTGAGGACAGTGATAATGATTCGAGGTATAGCAATAAATCTAAGTCAGGTTCAACTGAGAAAAAAACTCGCTCTAGGCAGCAACTGAAAAATCACACAAGTACACAAACAGCACAGATGTCTATCCATGATTCACAGGGTGTTCTTCACAAAGCAAACTCTGGTATGAAAACCAGTTCTACAGAGCGACTTTTAAGCAACTCTAAGAAATTTAAAAAAAGTGCATCTCCAAAGGCACAGAACACTAAGGACACATCCTTCACGTGTCCAAGTTGTAATAAAAGTTTCCAACTGAAAGCTCACTTGGTTCTGCATATGAAAATGCATAAAGTGAGTCCTAACGTTAGCGGTGCATACGAGCCAGTGTAGTATCCAGGAGTGGCTCGTTTCATCCTGTCCTTTTGTTATCCAGGAACACTGCTAACCTTTTTGTTACTGTTAAGTGAATGGCATTGACCAACATGACCAACAATCTGCCTGTTTAAGCAGAATTTTTAGAAATAAAATATTTTTTTATTGTTGTTTTTAAATGGACCCAAAGGTCAATAAAATGTAAATAATGTTATAAAGACAAGTGAAAAGCTACTGGTGGAGTTTTTTTGTAATCACAGAGGCTGCAAAATCTGCCCATTCAGTTCATCATCAGGAAGTTTGCTGTGTTGTTTAGCTCGTCTGCACAGAGGACTGATGAGCTTATGCCATGTTGAGCTGTTTTTATTATTATTATTATTTTTTTATCTTCTATCTGAATTAAATGTGTCAAAGGTTTGTGAGTAGCATAAATAGAATAGACACCAGTCATTTTACTAGGTACTGCTGTTGAACTGCTTGTTAACACAAATATCAGCCACTACTTTTCTTTAAACTCTTGTTTGTTGAAAATGCTTTCTGGACTAGGGCACTGCCGAAGTTCACACTGAAAATCAGAGTTGGGGAGGTGAATAGGGATTTCCCATGATTGTTGGTTCCAGACGGCAGGTCAAACATTTTAGAAACTTCTAATCAACTGGGATGTTTCCGGCACGACTATCGCCTGCGTTTACAGGTAGTCGTCCATAAAACCAAAAATCTCCAGTGAGCAGCAGATTTCCAGCCAAAAATACCTGTGACGTCAGAGAAGAATGGCCAGATTGTTTTAAGCTGATTGGAAAGCAACAGAAACTCAAACACTTGTTATAATCAAGGTATGCAGAAGAGCATATCTGAATGCACAACACATCCAACCTTGAAGCAGATGGGCTACAGCTGCAGAGGACCACAACACGTACCGCTCCTTTGAGCCAAAAACGAGAAACCGTGGCTACAATTCACAGGATTTTAAAAAGCGGATAATAGAAGTTTGGAAAACATTGCCTGATCTGATGAATCTCAGTATCTGCAAGGTGTACCTAATAAAGTGGATGTGAAGAGCATTTGCCAATTAGATAGAAACATGGTAGCTCTTTTACACCATGTTGTCATTTTGCTGAAATGGTTTGGGTCCACTTGCCATTTGACACATTAGAGCAGTAGCATTGTTTTGTACCGACCTTTATATTTTGTAGTGATAATCTTTATCCTATGTTAAAATATTGTTCTCCAGATGACAGTGGTGTCTTTCCAGGTGATGATGCTCCTCATGTGGTTTATGGAGTGTAGAAAAGATATGGGTCATGGGTAGACCACTACCCATGACTGCTGACTGTTTTTCCCTTATTTGATTGCAAATAAATGTGCCTATAAAGCACTTTGGGTCACTTTGGAAGTGTTTTTTTGATGGTGAAGGAAACTATTCACTGACACTTTGACTTTCTTTGCAATGTCTGTAGGAAAGATCTACATTTTTAAGTGTTATGATGGGCTGTCTCTCTTCCATTGCTAATTGCCTTTTTTTAATCATCTTTATAGTAACACTACTTTCTGCAGTACAATACTGTTCAACTGATGCTCACGATGCTCCAACACTGGTTTTATGCAGACAGAGGGGGTTGTGTGTAATCCAGAAATGTTGGAACACCTGTAGGAATTATTAGCACCAGCTCTCAAGACCTGATCAACCTCCATTGCTGCAGAACACATTTACATTGTTAACCTATTTTGTGTTCCGCTCATTTGTACAATTCTGAAATGTACAATATTTTTCAGTTTTGGTTAACCCTACCTTGTTTTAACCTCTGGCAGTTCACCATCTGTTCAACCATTAACACACGTAATACCATTTCTCTTATTCAGGATCATGTTTAATGATGACTCGGTGACACGTCGTATTGTTTCACACTCCTGCAGACACTAATCTGTCAGACTTAATACATTAAAACACTCACTCACAATTACTCACAATTATTTCTCATTTAACATACCTATTGGGTTTTCCTAATCACAAACCCCGCTGGAACGACCAAGACCCCCGAACTGTGCTCTGAATCAAGACTCGAGGCAAAAGCTTTTGTCTTTCACGGAGCTCACGCGGAGAGTTGATCACCTTCATCATACCAACTCTGCCATAACTATCCGCGCATCTCCTTTTTATGACCCATTTCATGAATATGCAAATATTCACATACATCACAGTTACTAAATATTCAACATTGCATTTACATACATGTGTGCATAAGGTTGTGTGTGGTGTGTGTGTGTGTGTCTGTCTCTGAGGGGCCCAGTCTGTCGTGCATGAGTATTGCAAGTGGTTAACTCCTCTCAAGGCTGATAAGGAACATGTGCTTTCCCAGACCGTATTTCAGACACTCCCCTGGACGGCTCCTAGGATTGACTGACCTTCCTCACCTATACACCATAAATGTCAAGTTGTGAAGATGTGCAGGACGTACAATGCTACAAAAGCATACATTCAGAGTACTAGACCATTCTGTTACAACACAGGTCATAACAAGTTCAACACATATAAGTACTATTAAGCTTATTAGTTATATGAAAGCAATTACATATCAAATGACAATCTTATCAACTCCAACAATACCAAACAGACTTATTCTTTGATTTATATAGTTGATTAAGAATAAAGATGATTTACTAAGAGCAAAAACCATACTCCAAAATCTGCTAGCAGTACTCTGTATCATTCTTAACAGATAAGGCTGGATGTTACGAACTTTTACCCCCTCTCAGATGTGATGACAGAGGAAAGCCAGGGGGGCTTCACTCTCTCTGTCCAACCTCTCTTGACCATAGCACAGTACCTTTAATACCTGCAGCATGCCCTAATCGCTGTAAAACATTATTATTGTCAATAGTATTGAGACCTAGCAGGACATGCACAGAGATGATCACACTGTCAGAGGTCATAAGAAGCTGGAGCTGAATCAACTCTCCATTCGACTTGGACCACAAGGTGGCAGCATTGCATAACATTGTTATCCTCTGCCAAGTGCACTTTGCTCCTGCATGCTTGCAGACAGAGGTCTGCACCATGAAGCAGAAGTCAGACTTTGCAACATAATGTTATATCTAACCTTAAATTTCCAGAGTTAAATTATATTGTAAATTGCAGAACATAAGTATGGAAGAGGATTAGGGCCACTGGAAAAAAAAAGAAGGGACGTCTTTTTTCCCCCTTCCAGTGGGCAGCTTATAAAACTTGAGCATGTGTCTTTAATAGTTATATTGTGATATGATCTGCTTGCCCACCCGAAAAACAGCCCAGCCTCAACTTCCACCCCGTCCTTACTTTAAAGTGAGAGCTTTAAAATATCAGTCTGCCTGTATTTCTTCACAGTCATTCTGGGATATCTGATTGGAAAAAGATAGAATTCTTACCTTACAAGTGCAAAGATGAATATAATGCTACAGCTTTGAATTTATATCAGCACTCTTGTAGCGCTGTGTGTTTGTTCTGCTTCTGATGTCTTTGGATGTGTTACCTTGGCACAGATGCCCAGATTCCCTTCCATTCCCTTCATTGGTGTGGTGATTCTGACCTGTAAATGCAGGATGTGTGGATTCCCTTCCTATCTGGGCCCCCCTGGATCTCTAGCCCCTTTGTTGGATTGTGTTTATTGTAAATATATTGAGTCGCTGTGAATAAACGCACTGAACTGTGATCTGTGAGTCCAATCTGCCCGTTAGCCCTCATACAATTATAATTGAATAGTAACACTGAAACTAATAAAAGCTAAACTGAGCAGAGAGAATTTTCTCTGGATACTACCTGTAACCAAACTGGATTAAATGCAAAAAATCTAAACGAAATAAAAAAAAACTGATTAGAAAATACAAAACTCTCTTTGACACTTGAGAGATTTTACTCAAACATGTGGACATGCACTCAATGTATATCACGTGTATCGCTGAAGTGTTCAAATGCCAAATATGAAAGTACTCAAAGGGAACAGTAATTGACATTTCACCAATGCTTTCATTATCTAGTATACACTGTAATGATTCTGATTTATGGCAAATAAATCAATAGATAAAATGTAATTTTATTCTTGTCATGGATACGTTGTCATACCAGAACAGATAGACCCAGACACAGTCGCAAGTTTAACAGGTTTCTTACAAGCAGAGCGTAATAACAACTGATCACATTCACTGCAAGGCAAGTATTAAGGTAAGTATTGAGTACAAAGGAGGTGAGTGTTCTTGCGAGTTGATATCTGGAGAGTCCATATGTTGTTTCTTTCAGAGGAAAAGCAGCAAGCTGTGGGGAACAAGTATGTTTTTACTGATAAGTGCCCTTCTTTTTCTGGGTGACACTACTACTGGTTCTGAAGAGCCAAGCAGTCCAACGGCCACACACACACACACACACACACACACAGAGGAATGAAAAGCAATTTGTACATAGAAACAACAGGGGTCTGATTTCTTCTATAAGAGCAACAATAATCTAGCATTGCATGAAGGAATGGGCCAGTCCTTAAATCTGCTGCAGGAAAATGATGATGAGGATGAGGAAAATGGGAAACAGGTCACCGCAGTGACAGCTGCTGATGGCACTCACACACCTGTTGCCTACAAGCTACAACCTACAGAGAATTAGAGAGAGATAAATAAGACAAAAACACAGAAGTGAAACTCTTCCCAGAGAAGTGCTCCTTTGTTCTTCTTAAATCAATAAATTGTTTTATCATCATCAATCGCTGAAAGAAATATTAAAAAAACAAGAGGAAATTTCTTTTTAGAGCAGTTCCTCTAGTGGAGCGATACTTTAAGATTTGTTGAGTGAACATAAGAACAGCAGCTGTCAGTGTGTATGGATGGTGTGGGCATGGGCGTGGGTGTACCTGTAGTAGAGCAGTTCAAGTGGTGGAGCAGCATAAAGGACCTACTCTGCATGCAAACATCCTTGGCCAAGATGCTAACCCCAAGTTGCTCTCCGATGCATCCACTGGAGTATGAATGTGTGTGAATGTTACATAGGAAAAAGTGCTTGTGTGAATGGCTGAATGAGGCAAGCTGTGTAAAGTGCTTTGAGTGCTCAGATAGAGTAGAAGAGTGCTACATAGAAACCAGTCTGTTTATCATGGCATCAGATGGAACACCAGACTGAACCCTGTCCCAATATTATCCATGAAGGTGCCAGCTGGACTTATAAAATAATATAAGAAATATATTTAACAAATGTAAACACATATTACTCCACCAAGCACATGAGTTAGTGCTTGGTGCTAATAATGTTCCTAAGTTGCTCACAGTAACAGTCAGTGCAGAAGCTTGTAGCTCTATAGTTGATGTTTTTTCATATAGGTGTGGTTGTTGTTTTCAGTGGCTCTCGATAAGCATAAGGACTTAATAAACATTGGAATAGCTCAAAATGGCCTTAGCATCTTTCCACCAATCTCACAAAATCCCAGGTGAGATTGCTAGATCATCTGAGTCTCTGTGTATCAGCACTGACAAGCTACACAAACTCTCAGCAAACAAAGACAGCTCCGTAATGGTTTTATGCTATGCACTTAAATCTGTCATTTTTATCTGGCACCTCTAGGTTACACTTGATGTTGCCTCATTCAGTATGTGAATTATTATGTGTCATATAAGAACTGTTTTCATTTTTGCGTTTGTTTAGAGATGGGCGCCCTTCTCTTAGCCTGGTTCTGCCAGAGGTTTCTTCCTGTTCCTGTTCTTACTTTCCCCATACAAAGTGCATTGAGGCAAATGTTCTTGTGATTTTACACCATATATATGAATCAACCTAAATTGAATTGAGTTGATACTGCTTTCTGTCTGCTTGCCAAAAACAGTGTAGGCACCACTGCCCAGAGCACACAGCACCCTGGCTGGTACAAAAAAAAAATTTGAAATTCCTCTTTGACAACATTTTTTGCTGTGCAGATTATATATATAATTTTAATTGCGTTAGTATTTAAAAGCCTTTTGTTTACATGTACGTCTCCTTTAAACAATAAAAAGTGACTTGGCAGAAGATTGTGAACAGGCCCACAGCCTTTCTAATGGCTGACCAGCCAACAGAAGCAGTAAATTTCACTAATGACTTTCCAATGGTCTTTAATTTTCCATTTTGGAGGAGAGGAAATGTCAGGGCTGATGAAAAGGTTAATGTAACTTTCACCCACTATAAACATGCCTTGATCAAAGAACAATGCAATTAAATGCTTTTTTATTCACTGGACATACAAGCACACACATATACTGGCACAATTACAAATATGCATTTACACTTAAACAGCTATCACAGCAATTTCCCAATTAGATTTTCAGTTTTTAACTAAATGGATCAAGTTATTGAAATGTTGTTTTTATTGAACATGCACTGAGGTGGTGTGTAATATAAGAATAATATATATAATAATTGTTGAATATATCAGATTAAATAGATGTTATATAAGATTAGCCAAAAAATAGAGATACCACAAAAAATTGTCAGCAAACCAGTAAAAGATAGACAGATAGTAGATGATGCTGTTTGTGCACATTTCTCAGCTAAGAAACTAAATATTATAGTACTAAACTGCAGGATATTTCTGCGTCTCCAGATAGAGTCTTTATCTGTTATTGTAGGGTCAAAGTCCAAGATAAGATTTGATACCACAGCTTTAGCTTTGTAGAAAACATTCTGTTTTGTCACATTCAAGTTTTATTTGCACATTGTGTTTTCTTGAACACTTCTGTGTCACGTGTCCATCAGTATAGGTATAAAGGACACAGATAATCAAAAGTGTAATTATCTGTGAATTATTTGAACATTGTAATAATGTAATAATTTTACTATTTAACATTTCTACATAATAGTGTCGAATCTATTTGCCTTTAAAGTAAATGTAGCTTTTGAAAAGTCTTGGCTGAAGCAATGAGACAGCTTTTTCTTTGAGGCACTTCTTCGTTTCCAGTTTCTGTTGCACTTTTTCAATTTCACAGTGTGTCAGAACTTTGAGTGTGTGCAAAGTATGGGTTACTGTGGTAGTCTGCCCAAGCAGTGACCAAAGGTTTTTATTGTAGCATCATCTTTGTGACCAATTTAGGCTGACCATATTTTGATTTCCAAAAAAAGAGGACACTTGACCCAGTCATGAAGAACTTTAATAATACTGTTTGCTTAAAGAAAACGTTAACATATTTAAACGATGCCTTCTCTTAATGAATGGTGAAATAAAAAATGTCATATAGGCTTTTACAAGTCAACAAGTGAAAAAAAAAGAGGAAGGTTACCCTAACCAATTTCATCTGGTGTTAGCAAGCAAGTTCCAGGCCTAAGGTGGGCAATGGGGGAGGTGTGACAGGGTGTGGTTTGTGGCTTGGTTGCAAGAAATGTGTGGAGCAGACAGTTCAGGGTGTGGTGCCAAGGGGAAGGTTGGCTGTCACAGCTTACAGCAGTCACCTGATCACACTACCTCTTATTGGGAAGTAAGGAGAAGCGCTGAGATCTGGAGGGGGAAGGAGTCTGGATCTGTGTCATGGTGACGAGCACAGGGACAACAGGGAGCGACTGGAAAGCTGCTTTTTGTAACAAACCACACTGTAAACACCACCACACTGCTGGCTTTGAGGACTGGGGATGTTACAGTAACATTGTTAATGCTTTCTGATTTTGTTGTTTTAAATGTTAGGGGAGATTAGGTGAGAGGTAATGAAGAAGTTAGCTCTTTGTTAAGTTGCTTTCAAGGTGTGTATCCAAACTTTTCAGTCCACTGAATTGTAAAAAAGACTTGGTTATTTTTAGGCATTTAAAAAGACTACGTTAAAATTAAGAATTTAAAACTAAGGGATTAATTTTAGAAAAACAAATCATAATTTGGGTTAAAATACAAGAGCTGCCATTTTTTTTAAAGCTTTGCTCTCTTTGTTGTCATGGTAATTTCTCCTCAGTTTCTCTCAGAAAAATACTAGTTCTCACACAAAATATATTTCCTATTGAAATAGATTTCTCACAAATTTGTCCTTACTGAAAAAAATGACAATGTGAGTCCATAAACACACACACAAAACAGACAAGCATGCAGTTAGTCAGTTGTGGGCAATGCAGATGCAGACAGCTTGCCATAATAAAGGTCCGTAGTGTTCTGTTAGGTTCCAGTTATTCCTTCTTTAAAGCACCAATTCATCAGTTCAAGTTAGTCTTTTTCTTCTACTTAATATTAATACATTTTGACTGTGAGAAAACTGATGTGGGGATCTCACTTCATTGATACCATCATGGTGCCAGTTTACATTGCTTCACTTTCACACCCAATCAGGTCCAGCAAATTAATCCAGAGAAACTGTGGTTCAGTATTTCAGTGTTTTACTGCTGACAACAAACTGATGGAAGCTGCTGAGTTGGTTCATGCCAAGTGAACCATGCTATCGGTTCCCGCACAATATGGTAACACTCATGCACATGCACTGAAACCTTGAGCACATACTTTGAACCAGCTGAGGGGCTGTTGAAACAGCTGGAGGCCCACTGACCCAGAGACAAGAGAGGACAGCACAAAATCAGTGGAGAGTATGTGCCAACACAGAAATCCTGTTACAGTCTAAATCTGCCATCATCATTTTTCAGGCATTTTTCTGACTAGCAATCCATCGAGATAACAGAATCAAGGATTGGTATAACCCTGGTGAAACCATCACTTACTGAGAGCACACTGGATATCCATGTGAGAATGCAGACACGGCTCTTTATATACAAGGACCAAATAACTGAAAAACAACCTTAAACAACTACAATTTATTATCAAAAAGTTAACATATTCTGCTTTGCAAAGCTTCATAAACTGGTGATCTCTAACAGACTCTGCTGTGTGTGTGTGTGTGTGTGTGTGTGTGTGCGTGTGTGTGTGTGTGTGTGTGTGTGTGTGTGTGTGTGTGTGTGTGTGTGTGTGTGTGTGTGTGTGTGTGTGTGTGTGTGTGATAGTAAATTGCAGACTTCATTAAGGCAAGCCTTTTCTCTTCACTCATTTAATTACTACAGAAAAGGTTAGTGCCACAATGCAATTTACCAAATGTGATTTCTTAGCAGCTATTAACTCTGTGTGTGATGTATGTACGTACGCCCCCTCCCCCATCAGTCCCTATTCCTCCAGACACAGTGTGGGTCTGAGAGCTCTTCCTGCGCTCTGTGTGAGCATACCAAATACCAAAGTCTCATGTTCCCAGGTTGAACACATTAGTTTTAAAAGAGGTGAAACTGCAAACTGCAAAGCGAGAGCAAATGTATTGATTGTCCTGAAAGATATCTGAATCAGAAACTGAAACATCTGTGGTTGACTATACATTTTGCCCACAATAGCAACACTATAAAGGAAAAAAGCCTCCATAATCAACTCTTTACGTGTTGATAATGTGCCATGGGTATGTTTGTTCCCTACAGTTTACATTGTTAGTGATTTTTACCAAACCAATGGTGTAGACATTAGAAAACATATAAGGTTTAAGCTTAATAATTAGGCCTCACTCATCAGAGAGAGCATTATTAGCAGCATTATTATTTTATTTTAAAATCATAAGTAAGAACAATATTACACACAGACTACATTAAAGCAAATTCTTTTTAAAAATACAGTGCTTAACAAATGTATTAACCCAACTCTCATAAAAACATGAAAACACATATATTTTAGAAATCTGTCAAAAAAAACACACATTTAAAATGAAAATGTATATTTTTATTTACACTGAAATTCAGAGCTAATCAAGGACATTTTACCAATAAATTTTTTTTTTCTGTCCAAGAATACAAGTACTGTAAATTAACATTTTAATGAAAACATAAAAATTAATAAAAATTTTAAAAATTCGCGGACAACAAACACAATTATAATTTATTATTATATCATTTTGATTAAATAGCTTGTGCAAATGGACAAATTAACCATTACAGACACACAAAACCCCAATATTGTTAATTTTAGGGCTTCTGTTGCACAGACCTTACATTGGATCAAGCACGTTGTGTATCATTGAAGGGTATATACCTTAGAATATAAAGTGCCTTGTGGCAATTGTTGTTGTGTTCTGGCACTATATAAAAAAAACTGAACTGAATATGAACTCGTGATAAAATACACCTAGTTTATACATAAGTGTGCTGAGCGCATTTTGGGAGTCAGTCATGCAGTCTGGGGGCTTGGTCCACATGCCACCTTGCTGGAGAGGCTCAACCTGGGTTTGGCCTCCCTCTGTTCATCTGGGACATCTGGGCTTTTTTCAACCTGGGTCTTCCCCTTCCCTTCTCTTCCCCCCTTTCATGTCTGTCTTCACTGCTTCACTGTCCAATAAAGGTAAAAATGTGAAAAATAAAAATTCATGCAATATAATATTATTATTTCATTGCAAAGTTTTTACCGTTTAACATGTTATAAAATTAAGCAAGGAAAAAAAGTTTGTGCATTTAAATTTTTGGTCATATTAAAGCTATGGGCACCACTGTGAGCCTCCTTCCTGTAAATATTCAGCATTAAAAAAATCAACTAATTGTTAATCACTGACCTGCAATAAGCTGTTAATTGAGACTCTGCAAATTAAAGATAATAGTCATTGAAGTGAGGAGAGAGATCACCCATCATACAGAGACAGAAGATGTCACAGCTCTAAAGATGAATGATGACTCTCGGTGTCAGGAGCATGACAGCACAAAGAATGAAAGAAAAAATGGATGAAGATGGCGCCACATAATTCTACCTGTGCAGTAAAGCAATCAAACAAAATGATGAAGGAAAAACTGTGTTCGTAAAGTAGTAAAGACAGGAGCACATAGCTATAAAAAATGTAATGTTTAACAAGGCCTACATCATTAAGGATATTGAAATGTATAGATGTAAGATTATAAACACTGTAGAGAACTAAAGGGCTTGAGAATTGTGCAATATGGTTAATTTCTGATGCCTACATGGGTATTTAAAACTTTTTATGAAATACTGTATTTGTGTTTGTAGCAAAACAGCTAGATAAACCTAGCACACCCGGTCAATTCAGTTGATTTCTCATATGTGTTGACCTGAAATTGTCTGATGAGACCTGTATGTTCTGAAGTTGCCTGTTCTTATCAAACCTGGCATCCATGGGGTTTGGGCCTCTCTGAGTTCCCAGAGTCTTTTTTCTAAAGTCTTCTTGTTAAGAGTTCTTAAAGGCTGCTTCCCATCACATGTCTCAATAATAATGGTTAGCAAGAGACAGCTTAGCTGTTGAGATGATAAATTTGTGTTTTTCCTTGAGGTAACAAAAAAAAGTATACATTTCAAGGTGACCGTGCTTTTGCTGTTGCTTCACAGTTGTGGAATGATCTGCCCTTGCACGTTAGGTGCCTTTGGCACTCTTTTAAGGGGTTGACTGAATTTGACTTTTTTTTTTTAATGTTTGATTTTATTTATTTGTTTATGCTATTTGTATATGTACAGCACTTTGTGAACCCTGGTTTTATTTTAAAGTGTGTTATAAATAAAGGTGGCATGGTATTGCTTATTTACCTGCGTGTATAATGTGTATAATATCATATGTATAATGCACACACTTGTCTGCTGCTTGTCTCCCATTGGGCTCCCATCAGAGTAAAGCATATCTACAACACAAATGCACAAACTGCCCACAGGTGTGCCTCCCCTCTCAGCTTGCTGGTCTCCAGCTTTTATCAATGGGGGAATGACACACCGATGAAAATGACTAAAAGGACAGACCGTTTACAGAGCAGAAAACTTTTTAACTGCTCAAGCTTGCCTGAATGCATGCCTGGGACACGCACGCACGCACGCACGCACAGGAATATTTCACTGTAATTTGTAGGCTTGGTCTGTCACATCACAGGATTACATTAAGATTATTATAGCTTGGGTGAATTAATCATTAAATCTTTCTGTCAAGATGATTTGAGTTAATTTTATAAATGTTATTCATTTTGTAAATGCTGATATATAAATCCAAATCAACACTGACTTCAGCTAACGATGCTGATAGTAAATTTACATTAATGGTACAATTTGACCTCAAGTAGGTCTTGATAGTAATATGGAATGGGTTTTAGCTTAACTGTTGCATGTTTTCATTCAGGAGGTGTAAATGACATTAATAATACATATTAAATCATATTGACTGACCGGGGGATTGCGTGGTGTCTTGTCTCTTTCAAGAATTTTCGAGACAAAAGGAAGGTTCGGGTGTGACCAATAATCAGCTAATACAAAGCAATACGACAAACTACAGAAGTATTATATACTTAAATTTTTCTGAGTCTATTTCACCAAATACCTTCGGATTGTTTTAGGATTCAATTTACCCCATGTTAATTTTGATTAAAATTGTGTTAATTTGTAAATAGAGTATTTATTGTAGGACTTCAGAAAGCGATTGCAGAGAATGCAGTTCAGCTGTATGGGAACATATGTTTTAAGAGACAAGGTTTCAACCCTGCCCCGCGACCCTGAAAAGGATAAGCAGAAGCAAATGGATGGATGGATGGTTTCAACCCTGATTAGCTAGGTACACAATTCATAGCAGGCATGACAGCTTTGTACGGACACTCTTTTAGACAGTTTTATTTATAGAAGTATCCACACAGTCTCTCTAACGTGATTGATAATGATAACTCTGATATTATACACAATGTTTATTTAAGAATTGTCTTATTATGATGCCTGACTTATTTATATTTATGCTGTGATCAAGTTGTGGGTCCCTGCTAATTTTTTTTAAAATTAGGAAGTAGAATTAAATGTTTCAAACCAAAGTAAGTCTTTATTTTTGGCATGCCAGCTGAAAGAAAAACAGAACTTGTTTCCAAGGAGTTAAAACATGGAGCTGACTGATTCTGGATACAAATGGCTGCAAAAGTATTCTAACTGCATTGTTGTGGCTTAGCATGTAAGCATGCAAATACACTGAACAAAACCAATAAATGAAATGTTCTCAGAATTCTAGTCGGGATTGACTGGCAGTTGTGACATGAAGCTATCGCTTTCCCTATAAAAGGAACTTTTGTAGTCTTCAATGACCTCTTCCTCATTTTATATAAAGAGAGTATTCTAGAAAGACACATCAATGAAGTTATCTAAGAACAGGGGTTGCAAGATTAGTAGTCTCAAGTTCTCTTTCAACCATATCGCCATAGTAAGATAATTCACAGGGAATATGCCGACTCCTGCATTGACAGATAACATCATCTGAGTGACCATGCGTGGGCCCACACTTCACTCTTCCTATAATTTCTTTATTTCAAGATGTTCAAATGAGACTGCTCCTTGAAAGGGTTTGAGGACCAAAATAGGTTTCCTGTGCATTTGGAGAATACTGGCACCAAATGTAAGCATTTGCTTTGGGGAGCCTGTAACCAATGGTTACCAATGGAGAAAACATTATCTCCACAAGTCCCTTGTCATAAGGAAACCTTGCTAGAGGGTGTGAAGAATCCATTGTCTCATCTGATACAAGGTGTGTTGAGGCTCCCTCGGAGGAATCACAGCTTCACTGCTGACCTCGGCATCTTCCAGCAGTGGAAGGACAACTGTCACCACAACCGTTGACTAGTGTGGCTGCCTCGACCTATACCATCAGTGCCTCAGCTGGAGTTATCATTGGAAATTATTTCAGTGTAAAGAGAGAGTAGTGTTCACATGATCCCAGTGTGGAGATAGTGCTGGGGTGTGTTGAAGATGAGGCACATTACAATTATGGATGTCTGATCCTGAGATATTGCAACTACATGGACACATTCTGAGTGGTAGTTTGCTGTCTGTCATGTCAGGGAAGCTTTGAATAGCTAGCTTGGGTTGGCAAGACAGATAATGCTAACATAAATAAATGACTATCTGAAATGGGAAAGTCAGTATGCTTGGTCATTGAAAGTCATCAGTCAGTCCAAAAGAATTGCCATGTTTCCTTGATTACGGCAACTAGTTTTATAGCTGTATTTGTAAAAGCAGATATTTGGCATTCTCAACATTATGTGAATGTTGGAATTGCCAAATTAAATTACACAATGTTCTTGAAAGTGTGAAAGTGACATAAAAAAAAAGCAGTGTGAATGCATGTGTTTAAGTACATATGTATGATGGTTCTAGGTGATGGACTTACCAAAGCAAGTCAAAGGCTAAGCACTAACTCACAATATTGTAAAGAAGAACTCCAACCCTTCCCTCCTTCAAGTAATTACT
>VOQK01029961.1:0-13254 GCA_015052645.1 Benitochromis conjunctus | reverse complement strand
ACAGAAAATAGAGCTTTTTTTCTTTTGTCTTTTTTTTTTTTTTTTAAACAGAACTAGCTTAATGCCCTAAAATAAAGCAGAATCTTTTTCAAACACTGTTATATACTGAATTATAGATTTACATATGTTTATACAGACAGATATACTGGAGAAAAATGGAGCACAAAAAATGGAGCAATGCATGCTCATAAATATTGAGGATGCCTGCAGATTGGTTGACAGTGAGTGGAAAACACACTAAAGAAAAATCCTTCAGAGAATCCCGTGTTTTCCGCAAACCTGCTGATAAGTGGAACCCTCTATACTGATGACAAACACTTGCTTTTGTTCAGCAGTTTGACGTGCTCAAGGACAAAAACAAGACCCAATTCATTTTGCTGTACATTAAGACTCTGAAAGAGAGTATCAGTGTGTTATGGAGGCTTGTGTTCCTGCGTGTTGGATTCTGCTTGGCAGTCAGCACTAAGGCAACAATTGAGGAAAGAAAAGCTTTACAGGGAAACCCAAAAACATCGGCGCTTCAAGGAAATGAGAAAAAGAAAAGGGACAAATTTCAGTACCCACGCAGACAAACACTCATTATACAGTGGAGGGGATTGGTTGCTGATACGCCACTGCTGCTTGTTTATCTATGTTGATAATGTAATGGCCCATCGACGAGTTCTGTCAGCAAAAACTTGTGTTTGCAGCATCGATATGCTGTGAACCTGTGTGTGTGTCAGCGTTTGGGGAGCGTTTTAGCTATCGGACTTATTTTGCTGACTGACTGAAGACCTCAGAAGTTGAAGGCAGTGTGGTCACAAGCATTGATCAGCTACAGGGTGACCTGCCGATAGTTTCTAACCCACCCCCTGCCTCCAAATCCCTTATTAACACCTTCAGTAAAACCCGGTGTGTGTTTGTATCCCGTATCTCCTTCCCAACGATGAAGCGAATCCACTGATGTTTGTCTGCCTAACCGCACCTTCCTGAGATCGCGCCGCAGCCCCACCTGTTACCTATGCATCCAAAATCTGAAGGATGCCCAAGATTTCTTTGTTGTTGTTTTTTATCTGACCAAAAGAGATAGAAACTTTATAATATTAACTTTCACCACTAAAATTCACCACCTAAATGCAAAAGCTGTTGTTAAGATCACAAAGTCGACTGAGCTGACTGTTGGTGTAAGTCTTAAATGACTGTATTTAACTAAAATGTCATAATCTCTCCCTGTTCATTTTAAAAGTACACTCTTTTTGTTGTACTGACCTTTAATAATGTTTTCTTTACCATATTTATCATCACAGGCACATTAATTTTTGCATGTAACTAGGGGTTAAAGTGGGTCTTAACAATTTTCTGGTACCTTGAGTTAATAAATAATTAATGATTGTGGAATGAGATCATTTTTCTTATGCTGCAGCCTGGCGTCACTTCCGGCGACGGCCTGGAGATACTTGCTCAGTAATAAGAAAATAACAACACACCACGGAGCTTTTACACATTGAACACATCCCCTTTTCCTTCTCACCCCTATGATGTGTTCATGGTGTAGATGTAAAGTCGTGGCCGTGGTACTTCAGCATCTACCTCGCTCTAAAGAAAAGTTAACGTGGGACATCTCAGAGATGACGACTTCAGAAAGACGAGACTTTACGTTGAAATGTTTTAACCTGGAAATGTAAAGCTCACATGTAATAGAGTTTTTAAATCTACACGTGTTGCGAAACTAACTGAAGTACACTCATTTTATGATAGTCAAAGACTGCAGGTTAGTGCAGTTAGTTTGCAGTACTGTGATAAAGCTTACAATGATGCACTATGTTAGACTGTTATAGGCTGTGGTGTTCATGTTAGCTTACATCAGGGGTAGCAGACATCAATTTACATTTAAGGTGATGGCGTAGAACACACTTACTCATGGAGTCCCATCTTTTTACTGTCTAGGGAAAATCAGCCGTACATGCAACTGCTTACGCCTTGTGAAGAACCGTGAATGAATCGAGTCACAGGGTGTACACAAAGAAAAATCTGCTGGAACTCACAAACCAAACAAGGCTTTTCTGTGAATTATTTCAAAGTAAATCTTTTCTCCCCATGCTGCACCACTACACCCGATCTTCAGGTTTCCTCACCTGCCAGATCCCACTTTAACCCCTGCACGTTACATAAAAACAATAAATTGTAACAACAAATTTGCAACTCAGAACTTGAGGTTGTTGGATCTAGGATGTGATCAAAGATCTGCCCAGTGCACTAAGTAATGGATTCAGTGTTTCTTGTGTAACACAAAACAACACAAATATTATTTTGAAGTAGAAACTTTGGACAACTTCATCTGCATACTTCTCAGCACACATAAATCTCTCCCTAACATCTCAGTATTCTTGACGCTGGTAGCCTCCGGATGCATCGAAGGCCCCGTCACTGTTGGTCTGGCCTCCTCCTCCTCCTCCTCCCGGGCTCTCCAGGTCATCCCCACCGAAGGAGGTGTAGGGAGCTCCGGCTGCATCTTGGCTGGGGTCTGTGTAGTCCTGGGAGAAGAGGGCCGAGTCGGCCCCTAGCTTGTATCTCTGGAAGGCCAAGAAAGACTGGCCCGCCTTGGCGATGAGGATCGTAAATGAAAGAGGACGAGGAGGTGAATAAGAGGCGATTGAAGACGACGATGATGAAGCAGAGACGTGGGGATGTTAGTGCAAGGAAAGGAGGGGTCAGACAACAAGAGACAAGAGGACACAGTGGTTAGCTGGCTGGAAAGCTTGACAACATTATTAGACAGCTTTAGCGAGTCGGTCACAGTGAGTTACTTCCTCAGGCAGCAGCACAAAAAACAACGCTTGTACATTGTGTAGCTCTAGAAGAACAGCACGAGTTCCCCTTGTGTTGATAATTCGGAAAGGAAACCGTGGGAGAAGCCAGAGGTAAAACAGAGCAACACAGAGAAAGTTAAAATGATTTAAGGTCTGAATTCTGAAAAGTTACACGAGGAGATTTTCTTTATTATTGCCTGCTCAGATGTTGCAGACAATCGAATAGCTGCGGTACTTTCTGATTCTGTCAGTCGACACATCACAGTGCATTAGGCCAGCTAACTGTCCAAAAGGAAGACTTCCACAGCATATACTTAGAGGAAATTTGCACTCATTGTAGTCTGAGTTACATAGACTGAACCCTGAATATGTCAGACTTTTTGTTAATATGAATGTAGAACATTTTATTAGCAGCCGCATAATAAAACTTAAAAGCCAATGAATACATAATGCTAAATGACTAAAATTGAAGCTCTAACACACTTCTACCCTCTTAATTTAATAAAATAGGGAAATGGGGAGCCTGTATGTGCAAACACAGAGGAAACTGACACCCTATAAAATCTGTTAAATATGAAGCTGGAGTCTGTAGCTAGACGACTCAGCTTAGCTTGTGTTCTCGCTGTAAACAAGGCGAAACAGTTATCTAGCTCTATCTGAACTTACTTTAACATTTCTCGCTGCTTGATTGATTGAGCCTGAAGTTCTTCTACTGGAGAAACTGTCCAGCACATAAACAAAGTCAGGCATCTTGAAACAAGTTTGGACACTTGTTTGGTACTACTAAGCATGAGCTAAATTAGCTTTCATTTCAATTGTCAGCAGGACATAAAAACTGTGTGTATAGAATCAGCAATCAGATCTTACACAAAAGAAACGGCTTAAAACATCCCCTGTAAGTTATACTCCCACCAGCATCTGTGTGCTGTGGAATTCTCCCATAGATTTCAATTGAGAATTTGGAGTGCAACATATCTGCGTAATAATATATCTGACAATAACCATCTCAACACTGCAATGTGCTCTAGATTGTAAGTACGTATATATCAAATTGTTCCTTTAAGTGAGGAACTGAATAATGAATGAATAATTCGATAAAAACTCATTAAAATTAAGGATTAGAAAAAACGGTCTCCAGTCCTAGAAACTGAGACAGCACTTGTTCAGGGCTCCAGGTTTGGTGTTGCAGATACTCTGATTGTCACACTGTTCACACATCTGTTTCAACAACAAACTCTGACCCCTCATTTCACTGGAAAAATTTATTTTGTGACGCTTTTCTTCATGAATAAAATGAGTCTTTCATGAAATTCCAACAGAAAAACCTCTGATTTCAGACCTGAGATATTTAGAGCTGTACATGTGTAAATTTAGCTGTTGAGCGGTTTGCACTGATGAACGATAAGGTCAGCCCGCTTGTTAATGTGGGTGTTGTGATTAATACGTGTGCTTTTATGTCTCTGTGTCAGAAACAGCAGCGTTTGCTGTAAGAGGGCGCCCAAATCAAGTGCAGTCTCGGTAAAGAAAGAGGAGCGTGTAGGACCTGCTGCAGATGGTTAAGGCGACAAAGAGAAGAGACAAAGTCAAACAAAAGACTGATGAGGCTGAGGAGGGAACAGCTTGGTGTATTCCTCTTCAAATGACACATTCTTTAACTTCTCCATAGAGAAGAGAGCCTGGGCCCCCTGTTGGAACAATATTTATACACTCATGAGTTCACATGTCAGAAACAGTAAGCAGTATAAAAAAAAGATGAAGGGAGACACATTTATACAGCTCACTGGCTATATCAGCAAGCTGAAGATAAAAGCCAAATAAGATTAGAAGCTTTAGGTTTTCACTCCCGTCTTTGGTCACAGCACCATATCAGGCCAGTGAGACTCTTACCCAAGTGAAGATGGAGAAGAAGGAGAAGGTGATGGCTGCTCGGGCAGCGTCCCCTCCCTCATTCAATGGGTTGTCCTCAGGCTTAGATACCTGCCACTGGTTGGTCAAGAAACAGAAACCCACAAACCACATGAAGGACCAGAATGCTGGAATAAGAAAACAAAACAAAACAGAGATTTGGAGTAAAAATACTAACTGAACAACTACAAGATAGAACAAATTCCTCTTGCTTAACTCCAAAATAACAGAAGTAATAAATGCAACTCTTGTCGTAACTCAATATGAGCAAATCACAGTGTTTACAACTGAATTCATCTGTTAAAAGACTAGTTTAACTATTGGCTTTATTGTACTTACTTCATTTGATTATGTCTGTATGGCAAATATAGAAATGTGGCTGTTTAGTTCAGAATATGCACTAGGAGCAGGAGAGAATAGGTAGGCGTCTTATAAAAGTGACAAAAACTCCGCCAATCACCACCTTCACATATGAATCGTATTCAGTTTATAAGATACTGGTTAATGAATATGTTGTATAACTGTAACTAAGCCAAACTAAACGTTCCCCCCAGTTTCAAATCTTTCAGCTGCCACTTGTTTAACAAATTTTACTGAAAACTCATAAAAGAAAGAGACAAAACATATTTCTCAAATTGTCGAACAAATGGTGCAGAAAAACAAAGCTCAGGTGCTACAGCTGGATGGCTAAAGTGGGTAATTAAATCAGCATAAGAATGAAAAGGTGGAGACAATCGACCGAGAACAGCAATGGGCCCCAAAATGAGCCCTGTGGTATGCAAAATGAGCAGTCAGACAGCAGGATTTACTCATAAAAGCAGATATGATTCTTTTCTGCTGGCTGGAGGGAACTGGAAGACGAGAAAGAAATTAAAAGAGCTGGAGTGTGGAGGCAATGTATAAAGCGTAATCAGAAATATCCAGGGATTATCAGGTTCCCTTATTTCTTCAGTGTGGAAACCATCTCATATTACAACAGTTATGGCAAGAGAAATCAGAGAGTCAGAGGGTGTGGGTGACGAAAACAGGGAGGGAGAATTCTGTCCGTGACAGGAACTACCTCATTAACCGATCCGACACTTCAATGTCCCGTCATTATATTTGAGTTCATTGCAGTAGCAGTGCAGTGGAAAAGTGGTGGAAGCCACTGTCAGGGACACCAACGCACAACGTCTCAGAGACTTGTTAGTGTCAGATGAGTACTTGTCTACTTATTATCCCTCTCACACCTCTCTCCTTTTGTTGTAAAAACCTGTGCATGGCATTTTTATACATTACAAAAATCGCTGACATTTTATCATTAGGTAGCACATTTTGAGTGGCTGGGATAATATGCACAGAAAAAAGCCTCTTTGGGTTCGAGCATCCATGACAAGTGAATTTAGGTATTTAAGAAAGCTGTTTGTAGGAGCCTTTGTTGGGCTCCAGACAAACAGACCCAGAGACTGATCAGAAACCCCCGGCAACCACCTGTTGCTTGGAAGAAATGTGTACTCCCTGAACAGTTAGCAAGTGGTTGCTGACGCTTGCTATGTGAAACTGGTCGCAAAGAGCTGTACGGTGCAAATCGCCTTCTGATTGCTTTGGTTTCTAGCAGATTCCAACAGTCGCTGTATTGTAGATGGAAGTAAAACTTGCACCTTTTGACTCGTAGAAGTAATGCAGGATTTTTATGAGTAGTTGGCAATCTGCTACCGACCAATCAATCACGAGGTTTTTGGTGCAGCACCGTCTTTGCGGCCGGTACCACCCAGCGACAGACAGCAACCACTTGCCAGCCTGTTTGTGATTGCACATGGTCCCCTAACCAGTCTCTAGGTCTGTGTAACTGAGGCCCTAGCTATCTGTATTCACATCTGAAAGTTAAAAATCCAAACTCAAACAAGATACCTCCCAGCAACAATGTATTGTAAGGAAATACAGTATGAAAAGATAATGGGCTTACCTGACAACCCAATATCAGCCAACACAGCTTTCTTGCGGTCTTTGACGCTGCTAATCTGAGGGAAATAGATGTCCAGAGCCAGGAAGCCCACACAGCAAAGAAATGCCATGGAGCCCATAAACACCCCATAATTGCAGGCGTTCTGGTTGCGGTTGAAGATGCAGTACTCCTCCGATTCTTTGGCCCGGTTGATGTAGCCCTCATTGGCAATGCAGCCGAAGATCACAATGGAGAAGAGCTGAAAAGGAGAAAAGAAAGGATGAAAATGTGGGAACAGGTATGACTTTAAGGACTGTAGTAAAGTTTACAAGACAGAATCTAATGTCTGTCTACTGTAGTGTCAAGAACAAGCTATATTAAATGATTACGGTACTGAAAAGCAGCACCTTAGAACATCTGAACTGAGTTTGTACTATAGTGGCTCTGTAGAGTGCTTCAATATATAAAGCACCTTTGAGGTTTGCTACTGAATTCAGAAGTCAATTTTTCCAAAGTTTGGGCATTTGGAATGAGTGTCATCACATTTGCCTTCACCTGATTGCCCAAAAGTTGAAAGTTGAGTATTCAAATGGTGTCACATTTCATACAAAATACATACAAACATCTAGGAACTTCACAAACAGGTGTCACAATTATCCATGGCTTTTCTAAACTTCTTATCCACATAGCATTGCAAAAGGCTGGAGCCTATCCCAGATAGCACTAGGTGAGAAGTGTAGTACACCCTGTGTAGTGTCACTAGTCCTTTACAGAGACAACCAACCATTCATGCTGATATTCACACCTTCAGTGAGCATTTAACCTAACATGAAGGCCTTTGGATTGTGGGAGGGAATGGATTGTTAGGAAACATGGGAGGCTAAGACCTCAAATGTTTTTCCTGTAAGGTAACAGCTACTGCACCACTGCGTCACCCCAATTTATACTTGGGTAACAGGAGAAACATGCATAGAAAGTTCAGAGTCAGCTGACATAAGAAGCAAAAACCACTAATGGAAAAACAGCTGCTGTTTGATGTTGCATGAATGTAGAACACGCTTGACATTTGGGAGTGGGGTGGACATGGAGTACATACATGCTTTTGCTTTAATTCGTATGTCATTGTTTGTCTTTATTGTGTCAGTCCTTATAATAATTCCATGCTGCTGATTGTGAATGAGTGTAAATAGTAAGAGAACCATCAATCTGCCTTTCCTGCTAAAGCCATTTCCAGAACGTGTGTTGCACAACAGTAACACACGTTCTGGTTGTTACACTGAATGAACATACGGGTGACACTATTCTTGTAATAATGGTTGCATGGTGAGAATCACCTTCTCTGACTTCTCAAATGCATTTAACACAGCTGAGCTGCGGCTACTGAGAACGAAACTACAGGAAATAACAGTAAATACGTGCGGTAATCCATAAAATGCTGCACAGTATATGAGAATCGGCTCTGTTCTGTCTGGTTTGGTGACGCACAGTACAGTACCTCCACAGGAGACTGTGCTGTCTCCATTTTAGTTCAACTTGTACACCTTAGACTTTCAGTAGATCTCCAGAGCATGTCACCTACAGAAATGCTGAGGTACAAGTAACGGGCTAAATGGGAAGACCAACACTGAGGAAGCTGAGATCTTTCAATGTGTTCAGCAAAATGAGGGATTTTGTGATTGGCAGCAAACTGGACCCTTTTGAAGATGTAGTAGAGAGAAGGACACTCAAAAAAATATTGAGCTAGAGTAGCTCGTTGAGGGACTGGACCACATGGGCCAGCCTTCGCTCTCCACGTGCATCAGTGAGCCTTGACTGCCCATGACCCTGTTGCTGGTTCACCACTGTTCCTTCCTTGGACCATTTTTGATAAATACTGACCACTGCAGACCAGGAATATTACACAGGGCCTGCAATTTGGGAGATCCATCCAACCATCCATTTTCTTCCACTTATCTGGGACCAGGTTACAGTGAAAGCGGCCTAAGCAGAGAAGCCCAGGGCCTCCCTCTCCACGGCCACCTCCTCTAGCCTTTCCAGTGGAACACAGAGGCGTTCCCAGGCCAGCCAAGAGATATCATCTCTTCAGCCTGTCCTTTAGGAGATGCTCCCTCAAATCTGCATTTTTGCCCTTTTCACCGGTGAGGACAAAATGTTCTCTTGCTTCTCAGTATATCCCACCCACTAACAGGTGCCATGATAAATAGATAATCAGTGTTATTCACTTGACCTGTCAGTGCTCACAATGTTATGCCTGATCCACGAATCACATACACAATCTCCACTAGTTCCTGTACATAATCTTGTACGGCATTATCTACTACAAAACATAATTTCAATGTCATGTTGGAGGTATTTGCTACTGGCACTGTAATACTGATCTTCTGTAAAGCTGAACATGCTGGAGAGGATTTATCCTTCCTGCGGTAGTCTGTTAAGGTCGAGGCAGGGACCCTGACAGTGGTAAAATGGAGCCAGTGAAAAGGACAAGGTTACTGTGATAGCATCTGAGCCCTCTCTCCTTTGTCTTTTCCTTTATTTTCTTCTCTGCGTCTGTCTCGCTTTGCCTCAAGGAGCGCACACACAAAGGGATACAAAATGGGGTCAATAACAGGAGCAGGTTAATAAGATATCATCAAATCCCTCTCTCCTCTCCTCATTGCTCCTCCTCAGTGCAGCATCAAGGCAACAAATACAGTACAAACTGTGTAGCATGCTACTTTTAGTTGCTAACAGCAGATCAGACAACTCCATCCAGCTGACAAACCCTCAGACCTTACCTCCCGGGAGCTATTTCTGTCTGGATAAGAGGCAGAGTGTGTTTATGTTTGTCTGTGTGTGGTCTTTGCTGTGGTGAGTAATGGATTCAGAGGGTATCCAGAGTAAAAAGAGAGATAAAAAGCTAGAACTGAACCTTGGGTTGGTGTGTACAGTTTACCCAGCTGTCGCGTCTCTGGGTGTGAGATAAATGACAGCGATACAAAGGGTGAATACAAAGTAAAGTGTACTTCCTCTGACAGCCCTGATCATGAAGGCTAGCTACCGGGCCAGGAGGAGACAGGGATGCCAGTCACAGTGGGATTACAGCACAGTTTTTCTCTTCAGCTCCTTCCTTCCAGCTTCTCTCTGCTGTCCGGTCCACGCTTGGAAAACCCCGACTTCATTTGACATTGAGTACTTGCTTTCTGAAGTGCCAGCTGACTCTATTAAATTTGACAGACTGGCATTTCTGTTCTCTTTAGATACAATCAATTAGATTATGTGAAGGACAAAAGTTTAAAATCGAGTCACAATGACTTTTTAATCTGTGGGTATTAAGCTTTAACCTACAGCGATTACATTAAATACATTTTCAAAATGTGTTTTAGCAATGAACTGTACGAAGTCCCATTGATAAAAATAACTGCACTTCTAAGTTGTTTACATATTTGTCAGACTTACTTTACTTACTTTGTTTCAGATAATCAAGCACATGTTAATATTAGACAAAGATAACCCAAAGATAAATACAAAACAGATGAAAAAAGCTATCTAACCCTACCTGGCCCTGGGTGAAAAAGTAATTGCCTCCAAAAATCATGAATTAACTTTAACCAGATGTTTTGGAGTTTGGAGTTCAATTTCACCAGCTTTCCTGAAATTACTTAAATAGAATCTGTCTGACAATGAGAAGCAAGCTATAAGATCTCAAAAAGCAACACATCATGTCTCATGCCTGATGCTTTTTCTAAAGAAAAAGCTGAGAAACAAAGTCAGTGACATCTATCGGTCTGGAGAGGGTTACAAAGCCATTTCTGAGACTTTGGGACTCCAGCAAACCACACTGATAGCCAATATCCAGCGAGCGTAAAGGGAGACACTTTTATAAATGGCAGGTAATTTCAAATGCAACAATTATATCAACTGTGTTGCTAGCTAACCATCCAGCTGCTGCACTTCATAGGGAGAGAAAAGAAAGAGCAAACTTTACTCAGAGACAGAGAAAGATAAGAAATGTTCCCCACCTCTGACAAAAAGCCTGAAGCTCCAGAATAATGGCCACTGTCTGTTTTACTTACAGCCCAGTGTTATAGCTTGACAGACAGACTGGTGATGAGGTTATGAGCAATCGCTTCGTTCACCTACCTAAATAAATGGAGAGTATGCACTTAAAAGTGACCTTCCCTGGCTGTATTACTTGTATTAATAAGCATTAATAAAAGTGATTCAGCAGGCTATGTTATGATTAACATTTTGTTCTACACAGCAACAAAAGCCCAACTCTTATTTCCATTTTAAAGCTCCAGCAGAGAGAGGAAATACAAGCTGGCATTTAGAGTCTGCGTCTTGATGGCAAACTCTAACAGTCTGTTACTAAGCATGCGCAACCTTTCTGTTTCCTCGCTCCTCCCTCACTCCACTTTGTGCCACTCTGGACTCTGGCCCATGCCATGCACTTCTCTTTCTGATTAGAGGATGCATGGGGAAGAGCAGTAACACCTCAATCCCATCATTCATCTACCTGCAGTTTTTTTGTCATGATGAAGACTAAAGGAGGAGATGGTGGGATTGTGAAGGGGATAAGCAAAGAGAAGCATCGGGGTAGAAGGGGCATGGAGGCGGTGCTATTTTTAGACCGGCTGCATCATTGCTCCCTCCCCCTCGTCTTTTCCCATCTCCCCTCGTTACCGGCCCTGCCTATGCCCACAAGCATTCTTCAGAAAAATGAGCATGCTCCGGCACACATACTCATGCACATACAGCTCAAATGCACGCACAGTTTGTCCACTGCTTCACAGGGCTGGCTCACTTTAAGATTCAGGTCAGAAAATGCACACACACAAGCATCGTGACACAAACGCACAGGCACAAAGCCAATCACATAATGTGGGATATTGTCAGAGCAATAATAACTCTATTTGCTCACTTGCTGGCTTTCCTCTTTTAAAAACACACTGCATGCATGTAGTTATTTATTTTATGTCCATGTGTCACAGTGGATTTGTGGCGCTGGGTTTAAATCGACAGAAAAAGTGGCATATTTGCATGTACAATAAAAATAAAAGACGCGGTGCCCAAAATGATTCCTATTTATTTTAGATCTCTAAAAATGCCCAAAACTGCAGGATTCACAACACTTTTCTTTTGGCTAGTTTCTCTCTTACCTTTGTGTCATCGCCAAAACAGTAACTGTTCAAAATGTGCCTGTTTGGAGAAGGGCGAGGACCGTTTACACCCTAAATACACAGACACACTGCCTGGTCTAACTCCCAGCCTGACACATAAACTCTGCGTCCTCAGTGATATGTGTGAAGTAGATAGTGAAGAACACACACATGCACTCTTCTTCTTCTTTTATCTTTTAAAGAGATAAGCGCAGTGTAACAGTCTAACACGCTTACCTGTTGCTTGTATTTGATGATACACCATTACATAAAGTAAAGGGAACTTTTAAGTTAACTGAAATGATTCTTTTGATTCTTTTAAATCAATCTACTTGACTTTGATACTTTGATTTGAACATGTTTTTAACGCACTAGTCACCAGAACAGCTTTTAAGATTTGATGAGTTTGTCCCACATGTCCCCTAACTTTTTTATTGGAATACAGAAGGGCGCCTCAGTGTCTGTAACAGGGACAGAAGGACCTGCAGGGCCACAAGTGTTTAGTGATGTGACACACTTTGGATTTGAAATGCTCAGAGAATCTGCACTGGGAACTAAACTCATCACCAGGGACTTGCTTGCATCTTTTAAAGTCTTATTTTCTTCTTTCTTTTCCAGCTACAGCTTCAAAGACACAAACACTGAATGCACAAATGCTATTCCTTGAAATACGGATTGGTCTCGGCATGACCTAGCACACTAAGAAGGAAAACACGCACCATCTTCAGGATCACAATTATATTTGGTATCACATGGCAGGGGCCAGATTGAATTACAAAGCTTTTCTCTCATGCTTGCAGCAAAAGTCCGGCGAGGCTTGTTTAACAACTCGAGCTCGTGTCCTTTATATGCACAGCTAGTGTATACTGAAAGGTGTAAAGTGCAGTCTGTTTACTAGGAGTGTCCCACAAAGATAGATACACACACATTTTAGAAATAAAAACACAAAAACACCCATAAAAATGTACAAAAACAGTTGAAATGTAAACTGCACCTAAACATTTCCCAAGAGCTTCGAAACCATAACCAGTGAATCGTGTGACATGGTTTCATATGTGACTTGACTTCTTTGGGTGTGTGTGTGTGTGTGTGTGTGTGTGTGTGTATGCCTGGGTGAAGTGAAGGTACCCCACCCTGCTTAATCTGTAGAGAGATCACGAGGCTTGTGAAATCAGGCACTGTGAAGAATCCCACGTGGTGTCTCTGGTCTTGTGACCATCAGAGGGTCACTCACAAATTGCCCTTTAACGATGCTGATTACAAGATGTGTGTGAGTGTGTGTGCTTCTGAAACTTTGTGCATTCGTGCGTGAAAGCATGTGCTTCCTGAGAATCTCCCTTTGAAATTGCTGCTGTCTCTCCATTCAGACTTTCTTTAGAGCTTTAAGCAGAAATGATATTTGAGAAGGCACGTGATTGCAACAAACACACACACACACACACACACACACACACAAAAACACACCCACAAACCAGCACCCATATCAGCTGCTGCC
>VOQK01029960.1:0-11274 GCA_015052645.1 Benitochromis conjunctus | reverse complement strand
TGCTTTGTGCACACGAATGTGCACACGAAAGCAGCTAAAGTTTCTAAGTGTGTTTATATGCAAGAAAACCAATCACCGTTAAAGGGAACATTATCCGTTAGCGTAAAATGACTGCTAATTCGTTTTGGGGTTTTTTAAACAATCGGTCTCCAAAATATGTAAAATGATTATTTAGCAGGGTTGGGAATGGATTGTCAAATCTATCAAATGATATCTATCACGGATTTCCACGTAGAAAGGCGATCAACAATAAATGCACAAATAGTTGGTGATAGAAGCCCCTCTCATCATCGCCGTGATGCATGTCGCTGTAACCCGTGCCACTGAACTTTGGACTCTCAGAAGATTATGTAAGCTAAATATTTGCTGTAATATTGCTGATAATCTCCAGAGCGGCACGTGATCAAGGCAGTAACATGGGATGAGGATTTGATAAGATATAAAATATATAACTGCCTCGACAAGTTAGTCCTGTTAATTTTTTCTTATCAAATAATCTGAGAAATCTCTCCAAAACAGAAACCTTGACTTGGTGATGGGAGGCTGTAAAAGTCACATACGGATTAGGTATTAGACGATTTACTCCCTCTGCTGGTTGTAAGAATGACAAACATCAATTTGTTAGCTTTTATTAAAAAGAAATATAAAGTCTCAATGGAAAAGTTATTAACTATTTACAGTATAGTGCAACATAGTTTTTCACTTACAGGTGCCAAATGACCTGTTTTGAACTGATCAATCTGTCTGTTACAAATTGGTTCATTTGATGAATGTAGGAGACACAATTGCTCTATGATTTGGCTGATATAGAGGTTTGCCAGGCCTTGAGGTAGATGTAATCCTGTTAAAAGAGCATGTAAGAAAAATATACACCCTTGACCTGGTCTCCAAGCTTATTTTTCTTTTTCTTTAGGATATTATAATTATTATACTGACTGTTTTTTGGTCAATCCCCTAAATCTTACAAGGAGTAAACCGCTTCCTTAATCTTCATGTTTCTGGATGCTTGTGAGAGCGACGTAGCACCACATCCACAGGCCCAGGAGGAAGTGCTCTGATCAAAGTCCAGGCCTCTAAGCGCCTCATTCCCACCACGCTTGTCCCTTGAACTTCTAGGACCTCATCACCGGGATATACCATGTCAACAGGACCTCCTGAGGGGGGAAAGAGGAAAAATAAGTAATCAATAATGGTTTCTCTTAATGCTCATAGGAGGTCCTCTGCTATAATTTTCTGCAGTTTCTTTGTATTATTGTAAAATGTTTAACTTACAATGAATAGCAAGGATCTTAAGGTGACTGTTGTTGTGATTTAGCCCTATATAAATAAAATTGAATTGAATTAAATAAATAGATCAAATTAAATCTACATTAATGTCAAATTTTTACTTTATGCTGTCATAAAAGTTCATACGGTAAGCATATAATTTTTAGGACTGAATCGCAGATGGTTCTTTATCATGCTGTTTTCTTTAGTTATGAAGAAATTATGCACCACATCAGATCATCAAGTACTGTATAACTTTAAGGTATTTGAGGATTTCTGTATTGTTTTCATTTATTGTATTTATTCTACTACTCATTTCAAGAGAAAATACTGCATTTTTTACACTAAAGTTGAGGTAATATTTTTTTCTTTTGACTTTAAATACAAAATACATGACAATGCAGTAAATCAGTTAGTTAGTTCCAACATGAACAGCCAAAGTTTTAACAGTCAAATTGTGTAATATTATAGCCTTATATATGGGCCATGCTCTATTATGAGTGCTCTTTCTTCTGCTGGAGTTGGACCATCTTCCTCCTGTCACAAGCCAAAAGATGGGGTACACCCTGCACAGGTTGCCAGTCAGTCTAACACACAGAGAGTGATAACCATTGTTACCTATCATCAATTTTTGAATGCCAGTAAACCTAACATGCATGTCTTTGGACAGTGGGAGGAAGCTGCAGTACTGAGGGAGACCTCATTGCAGGCAGAGGAAGAACACTCAAACTCTACACAGAAAGGTCACAGCTGGCTGGTGGATTCAAGGCCAGGACCATCTTGTGTGAGTCCTTTATCATTTGATATCTAATTAAATAATCTAATAACAGTGTTGTATTCCTAGTTAATTAAAGTGGGCAATGCTGTGAATCAGTGAGCATGATAACGAAATAAACTTCTTTTCATTTGTGGCTGTGTTCATGTCCACCATACCAACGTCTAAATCTCAGGATTTCTCTGAAGAACTGATTAAAAGATTTCTTCTTACCTTGGAAGATTTTCTGCACGGTCAGTGGTCTGTTCCCCAGACTGGAGCCTTCACCTCCCTCCAGACTGAAGCCCAGATCCCGGCTGCTCTTCTGCAGTTGCACAGACAATGTTTGACCTAAGATGAGGGGAAAACACAAATAAAGTATCTCACTTTCAGTTCAAGATTAAAGACATCTTTGTTAAAGCGTTACCTCTAATACTGACCTGTCTCATACTGTTCCGGTGTTTGTCCTCGACTATTTCCCTCTTCTCCTTTCTTAGATGAGTCTATGATGTCCCACCTCCTCACCACCACAACTACCATATCCTTTGCCTTCGTCCTTCTTAAGACCCTCAAGGCTTCCCAGTGGGCACTCCCAGATAGTGCTGTGCCATTGATGGATAAAACCTGGTCACCTTCCTTTATAGAGCCTTCCTTGGCTGCAACACCTGAGTGAAATACTTTGTGAACCTGAGCAGAGGGTTAGAAGGAAAACAAAAAAAAAGAAGACAAAACATAAAGTTACTGCAGACACACATTTGAATATTTGCCAAGTCGAAGCAGGAAGGAGAATTTTCTCACAGTGATGGGCTTGTTTTGGTCCACACCTCCAGCCAAACTGAAGCCTAGTCCGACTCCCACTTCTTTATGGAGAACCACTACCTGTACATCATCATAATCCTGATGGAAACAAAAGGATGTCAAAATACACAAAATGTTCTTGGTATATTGGGCCTCAGGTGCTTAGAGTTGAAAAAGGATAAAGTTTTTTGGCCTTTTTAAACTCAATTCAGTCACTACATAACCTGGTCAGCTGTAGCAACTGTAGTAAAATTAACATTACATATAAAGTGAAGGTTACTGCAAAGCATTAAGAGAACCAGTGAAATGACCAGCGCAACCACAGCCATAAAATTATCAAACAACTGATTGTAAAACCTCAGGAAAGGTTTTCCCCTCATGCTGTTTTTACCTGCAGGGTATCGTCCCCCAGGTTCTTCACTTCCTCTACAAGCTTGTCAAGCTCCTCAGTGGGCATCACAGACACACAGGAAAAGGCTGACATATCTGAGCTCATTGAAGCGGTACGTCGGTTTGTTGACTGCCAGTCGTCGCTGTCATTCTCTGAATCGTAGTCAGCTCCAGCAAAGTTACACAGGTCCGAAAGACTACAAGAAGGAAAATAAAACGTTTTAGGGAAAAAAAACTAACTATCTTCTTCAATGAGCAACTCCATTAAACCAGAAATAAACAAGCATGGTACGCACGTGACAGAGAAGCTCCTGCGATCTGACTGACTCATATTGCTGGTGATGGTAACCGAAGACTCCCCAGAGTCTGAATCATAGTTTGAATCATCATCTTTCTGGGTGCTTTCATCATCATCAACATCCTCATCGTCACTGAAGACCTTCAAATCTGGGTTCAAACCAGCTATCCAAGCGTTCAGGTCCAAAAGCCGTTTCTTGCCTTTCTGGGGTGCTGTTTTGACGTCTGGGGAGATGAGATCTTGAAGGTTGCTGTCGGAAGATGTGGGAAGAGTGCGAGGAGAAGAGTCTGGATCTTGAGCGTTTGCTGGACATGTGAAGACGGGAGGCCTTTTGTTGTCACTGTCAGCAGTGGGGGTGACATCACCCAGCTGTGCCATAGGTGAAGTAGTCAGCGAATAGCTAGGGCTGTTTGTTGGAGTCTGTTCATCATCACTAACTGGTGAAGTAATATCAGAGTGTGACCTTTCCTGGTGTAAAGGGTCACAGGGCAGTAGTGGGGTTGGTGTGCTATTGCCTATAACGTCTGACTCACTTGCCTCTTCAGAGCTTGAGGCTTTGGAAGATTCTATCTCATCTGTGCCAAGCTTTCCACTTGCAGCTCTAACACTTTCGTAAGGCATTTCTTGGGTAGTCTTGAGTGCGAAAAATTTAAAATCATCAGTAGAGCCTATTTTTCTTTTCTGATCCAAGTCATTCAGTCTTGTCTGTTCCTTCTCTATTCTTAGTCCAATTTCATCCACTGATACATTTCTATCTGGCCAAACCTTCTTTACTGTTCCCATCATTTTGTCTTCACCTTTATCCTCTGCCTCCCCTCCTTCTTGGAGTCCCTCCCACTTTTTCTTTAGCTCACTTATTTCATTTGCGGACCCGCTCTTCTTCACTCCTTCATGTCCCCTGCTGACTTGTGCTGGTACAGAAAAGGTACGTCTGGGTATTTGGACTTGGCCCTGAGCTCGCTGTGTCAGAGCCTCATACTGGTTAATCTTATTTCTAACACTGGCTGCTGAGACAGACAGAGTCTTCCTTCTCTCTGCTGTTTTCACATTGGTTTTCTGTGGATTTGTCTCAAATACATCCTCGTAAATATTACAGCCCTTCAGTTCAGTTATTTGATTTGGTCCATCAACACTTCTAGTCCTGTCTCTCAACATCCCATTTATTTCATTAGTTTCACTGTTTTCCTCCTTGTGGTTTGCAAAGGTCTCTTCTTTGTTTTCATTTGCTTTTTTGTCTCTGAATCCAGCTGACTCTCTGAAAGAAAATGGTGTCTCTTCTAACAAAGTGTTTGGCTGTGCGTTTGCCCTAGCAGATCTAATCTGTGCAGCTGCACTGGACTTACTCCTAGCTCTATCCAGAGACCTTGTACCTGTTTCCACAAAACCCTTGCCCCAATTAACTCCACCTTCCTCTGAATACTTTCCCTGCATCCACCCTCCTGGTGAGCTATCTCTGGTCGTGCTTGCCCCAGAAGAAAATGAAGTCTCAAAGCCCGAGTTATTGGTGTCTTTTTGTGTCCAGAGTGATAGTCGGCTTTTCACCGGACTATCACTGTCCCTAGAGAAGAAATTCCTAGGGAAGGTGCCCCCTGCTGTCTTCTCACAAGGCTTTAGCTGCTGTGAAATGAGGGAATCTGCTGATGTTTCAGAGTTATTAGAGGAATCCCTACTTTTATAGTCATCCGCTTTACCAAAACCAGCAGGTCCAAAGAGTTTCTCTATCCGCTCCATTATGCTTTGGCCACTTTTGGGCCCCAGTGAAGAAGCTGTCTCTGTGTACCTAGAGCTAGATCCAGACAGGGATCTTAACCTGGAAGGGAGCGTGTTACCCCTACTGCCCCTTTCCAAAAGCTTGCTTCTCTCTTGAACATTATTTGCACCTACAGAATTAAAGGCCTGTAGTGACGAAATCCTGTCCATGACGTTGCCTTCAGTTCGTATCCTCCTTCCCTCCAAAGCTCCAGCATGTTTACTGGTGTCCCCTTCACTGTTGCTGGACAGCTGAGAAAAGTCAGCTATGGTATTGGGAGCAGGGGTTCTAGCCTCTGTTTTGATATCTAAACTCTTACTTCTGCTTGTTAGGTTGGATCCCCTCCATGCCGATCTTCCCCGGCTTTCAAATGCAGGGTTTTCTCTTCTGTCAGTGCCAAACTCTGGGATCGTTCTGTTTGTGCTGACACCGCTGCCACTCCTAGTCTTGGTTTCATATCCAGTGACTGTGTCGTCATCCTTATTTGTACCGTTTATGTTGGTGTGCGTCCCATATCGTTCTCTTTCTGCAACTTCTCCTGTGCCCTCCCGCTTCCTGACACCTGACCTGTGAGAGAAACTGTATGTGGGAGAGTTAGCTGATCGGACGGTGAATTTCACCTCTGTCCTCTGCTTGCCATACTCACTCTGTGAAGCGGGCAGCAAAGACCAGTCCATTGTCTGAGAGTAAACAAAGTTAATGACCTCCTGTCAAATGCCAGATCCCAAAAAAAGAGCGGAAGAGTGAACTTGATATTTTCTGGGAATCCAAGCAACTGTCTTTTAGATTGCACTCTGGAAGCGGTTCATCTAGGAAGCTCGTATTTTGGGTGTGTAAAAAACAAACAGTGTCACAGTTACAATCCTCTCATTAGATTCTTCCACAGACAGACATCCTCAGTGCAGAAGTTTGATATTCCTAATTGTGCTCTGGTTTGTGGTCTGGAAGTGGTGACTCCACTGGCTCTTCTTCTTGTTTTGACCACAGGAGACTTCAGTTCCCCAGCTCGACCTCAGTGAACAGCTCCCATTGCCTGCCAAGCATAAAAATGCACAAAATTTTATTCTCAGAACGGTTTGGGCTGGAATGTAGAGAGATGTGGATTGTGGTCACATTGGCCACTTGGAATGGTCAGCAATATCTCAGAGTGTTAGAGGACAGGAAACATAAAATGTGGAGACTGATTCGGGAGGAAAGCATTAAAAAATGATGAGAAATTAGATCCAAACTAAACAACAACTCACTTAAAAACCTCTGCCACTAAGCTCATTTGGCAACATGTTCCTGCAGTCCTCTCCCTGACTCACCGAACAATATGACTCAGATAGTGTTCTCTGGTGTACACACATATGAGACGCCATGTTTACATAGGCAACATACTTGAAGTTACCTGTCAGCATCAGCTAAACCTGAACTAAAAACTGGTAAAACTCACCTAACAGCAATCCACTCAGCAAAGCAATGTATCAAGTGCCAGTCTCTGCAGCACGTATCGGTCTCGTGGTCAAAGAGAGACAGTAGCTTGTTCAAGTTGAACGGTCATGAGAGCACAGATTTACTTTGATTTAAATACAGCCTGCAGATAACATTACTGAGGGGTAATGACTCATCAGGGTTATCTGCGTGTACAACCAATGAAAACAATGATAACCATCTTTGATTGCTAATCAAGTCTGAATGAAGATTCAATCATTCCTAATGTCATTAAAGATAAATTCTGCAAGCTGATGGTTTGCTGTAATTATATATCATAAGAGTAGATTTACAGTATGCAGCGCTTTATTTGGTTTAGGCTAAAGCATGGCACTTTCAGACAGTCTCTGGAGGTGCTTTCCAGTGCAGGTGAGTCTGAGAGTCAGTTTACAGAAACACCTGTTATATTCTGTCCCATCTGTGTAACCGGGGCAACACATAGCCGTTCACTATAAACTCTCCTTCGAACCGAAAGAAGGAAACAATTGCACCCTGACATCAAATAAAAATACACACATTTACTCAATTACACAGTTACATATTAACCCACTGTAAGTCCACTCCTATATTCACAAAACAGGTACCTTACCTCCTTTAAGTGCGTTTTCTGTACTTGTCCTGGGTCATTGTGTTAACTCGGATTCATAATGAAGACAGCGCTCTGTAATGACATCAGCTGCTCGCTCCTGACTGCCCTTCTCTCACTCTTTGTCTGCTTCTCTTTCCATCAGCTTTGCATGATAGACTGTGTACAGTGACGCAAACCTGCCACACTGGTTTGTCCTCTCTCCTTTTCTTCCTCCCTGTCTTTCTCTCTCCTCCCCCTCCTATTGTTGTTCTCTCCCTCTTTTCCTTATTCTCACAGGGTAGCATTCCTGACTGGGGTTCAATGTGTCACCCTTCAAACGCCTTGATAGGGAATGCACACACACACGTTTACCCACGTTTAACTCCACACCCCACTAATCATTTGATATGAACATCTTTTATAGCTTTAGGGAGATGAGACACAGTTTAAATATTGTGTGAAACGGTACAAGCATAACATTTCCTAACACAGGCCCGTAATATCACCCCACCTCAGGCAAACTCGAGTCCAATCATCTGGTCTGAGCAGGTATCAAAATACATAATAACAGAGCACCTTTAATTGGGTCCAGAGATTACAAAGAGCCAGGAATACTAGCAGGGATAAATATTGCCATAAGAACACATCTCATATGTCATCTGTTCAACAAAACAGAGCTTCACTTCACACACACACACACACACACACACTTGATGAGAGTCAGTGGGTTTGTAATGCTGACTAAAGGGAAAAATATCTGAGATTGCTGATAATTTTTGTTCTCACAGAACAAGCTGCTTGTGGAAACAAAAAGCCTTTTTATTACAGATTTAAAAACAAAGGGAAGCACATATTAATGTATAAAATTATAAAAATCGCAGCTACTTACAGTTTTGTTTTTCATGAAGAGGCTCATCTACTTACTGCTGCCTTTTTGCATGCACCTGTGACTGTTACTGTCTTCCGTTGAGACAGAGGAAACTGTGGTTACCACGCTAGCTTGCTGCACTACTAAATAAGCGAAGTCTTGATGTTTATGTCTGCCTTCTGAAATAAATAAGTTACATACACAGACCCTGGGATAAGAATTAGGACCATAATGATCCAATCAATTACCAGCCTTCCGGACAGAGGGCTGGTAGGTTGCATAGTGCCTCTCAGGACAGAGATAAGTGTGTGAGTAGGGGTAAATAGCCCCATGCAACTCCACAGACACCCACCCTTGTTCCAGACAGAAGAATAGCACCCACTGTCTCTGCAGGATGGATGCAAATAACAGTTCAGCTCACACAGACACACACTGGTGCTTGAAATCCATTCTTTTGGGTGTATGACTGACAGGCTGTGTGTTGCAGAAGCGTTGTGGGAACGGACAGTGTATTTTATAAGTAGGTCACACTAAGTTTAGTGTCAGGGAAGATAGAAATGTAATGTGAAAAAGGAGAAGAAGCTGAAAGCTGGAGATGGAGATGACTTGAATTGACAGTCCTCTATTATACACGGGAGAAGCATTTCAGTTTTTATTTTAATTTTTTTTATGAGTCATCTGATATGAAGTTACTTTAAAAAATTACATTTTAGTGAAGAAACAAAGAAGGTAAGAAAGAAGAGGGTATTTTTTCAAACAGGACAGGACAGGGAAAAAAGGGAGAAGATAACAATAAACCCACTTAAAGGCTTTAAATATAAAGTTTTATAACTTTTCGTTTTTGAGGAAGAAAAATACATTGCTCAATTTCCTTCATTATAAAACAAGAAGGCTTTTTTTCTCTTATTTGCATGTGTGAAGCAAAGACTCTTTTATTCAGTCATTGGTGTGAAGTAGCATCAGTAAATATATAGTTTAAAAAATACATACACACACAATAGGGGGGCAGCGTCAGACCTGACGTCACCCCTGTCCGTACCGGTCACATGACTACCGCGGAAGTCAACAAATCAGGCATTCGAAATGTAACAGCAGCAAGCACTTTAGTCCGCCGAACTTCCCCGTTTTTGTCTTTTGTTCCTATAATGTTGGCTGCTTGCGGTTTGAAAACGCCTTCTTAAATGAGACTCGGACCGGGCAATGGACGCGCTTTGAACCGAGATTTTTCCAGTTCGTTCAGTTAAAATAACAACAAAATTAAAAGAAAACCTGCAGAGCTTCAAAATGTTTAACGACTCGCTTCCTTCGAGAATTAACGTGGTGCTTGTGATGGCCTACGGCAGTCTGGTGAGTTTGTTTCACGTTGTTTGTGCTGGTTTAATCCAAACCGAAACAATGAACGCAGTCCGGTGTTACAGAGGTAATCAGGATGCTTGTACAGGTGCCTCATTTTGATACTTAATCCAAAGACTCACTTCTTCTTGTTAATCTGCTATTACACACAAATAAAGCTGTTATTACAAGTTTGAACCGCGCAGCCACCTGAATCCCTCAGCCATGTTGTACTCCACTGAAAGGGACTAATAGTGTGTAAAGTCTGTTATATAAATATCACTGCAGCTCACTTTCTTCTCTGTAGTTTTGGTACCTGTAGTGGAGCGATTAATCATAATAACATTCATAATTATTGTAATGTTTAAAAAATGTCTACACTACACTGTGTGATTTAAAGGACTTAGAGTGATGACTGACAACATTTACTGTTTGAAGGTGTCACAACCTGGCTCAGGGACTGTGGCAAAGAAATGAACATAACAAAAAACAAACAAAACTATTTATTTATAAAATCACCATTAACCAATGGAGCATACTGCAGGGCCCACATGTGGCTTATGTTAATTGAATTTAATCTATATAGCAAGTTTAAATTAAACATAAAAACATATGTAGATTTAAGATGTCTTAAGGCAGTGAAAACAGCAAAATAAAAGTTTAAAATGAAGTGTGTGTGCATGCATGCACGCACACACACACACGCACACAGGTATTGAGTGGAAGATTTTGCGTCTGTTGTTGATTGTATGCACAGATGTCATTCACCTCAGATCAGCAGGCAGCTTGTTCCAAAGAACAGCGCGATAGTAACTGAAAGTACCCTCATGTGCTCAGCACATCCATCCATCCGTCTTCTTCCGGTTATCTGGGGCCGGGTCGCGGGGAACGCAGAGAAACCCAGAGAAACCCAGACCTCCCTCTCTACAGCCACCTCCTCCAGCTTGTCGGGGGAACACCAAGGCATTCCCAGGCCAGTCGAGAGATATAATCTCTCCAGCGTATCCTGGGTCTGCCCCGGGGCCTCCTCCCGGTGGGACATGCCTGGAACACCTCACCCAGGATCACGATCTAGTTCTTTCGGTCACTACCCACAGCTCGTGACCATAGGTGAGGGTAGGGACATAGCTCGACCGGTAAATTGAGAGCTTCGCTTTTACACTCAGCTCTCTCTTCACCACAACAGACCGGTACAGTATCCGCATCACTGCAGCCGCAGCACCAATCCGTCTGTTGATCTCCCGCTCCCTTCTCCCGTCACTCGTGAACAAGACCCCGAGATACTTAAACTCTTCCACTTGGGGCAAGAACTCGTCCCTGACCCGGAGTTGGCACTCCACCCTTTTCCGGCTGAGGACCATGGCCTCGGATTTGGAGATGCTGATTCTCATTCCCACCGCTTCACACTTGACTGCGAACCGTTCCAAAGCGAGCTGGAGGCCATCACCCAATGAAGCCAACAGAACCACATCATCCTCGAAAAGCAGAGATGAGAATGTGAGACTACCCAAGTGAAAACCTTCCGCCACTTGGCTACGCCTAGAAATTCTGTCCACAAAAATTACGAACAAAATTGGTGACAAAGGGCAGCCCTGGCGAAGCCCATCACCCACCATGAACAAGTCCAACTTATTGCCAGCTATGCAGACCAAGGTCTTGCAACAGTTGTATAAGGATCGAATGGCCCGTAGCAATGGGCCAGACACCCCATACTCCCGGAGCACCCCCCACAGGACACCCCGAGGGAGACAACCATTCACACTCACTCCCACATTCA
>VOQK01029959.1:0-16442 GCA_015052645.1 Benitochromis conjunctus | reverse complement strand
GATGTCGCTTACATCTTGAGTGTGCATGTCGTGAGCGTAAAGCAAAATGCCATGCATCACAAGTCCGTCCTTTAAATGTAGCAGTGCAGATGTGTTGAAGGTACACAACGATGATGCCAGAGCTAAAGAGTGACCAAACAAATGATGTGAGTGCAATGTGCACAAAGAAATAAACACTTGGACAATGGGTGAATGTAAGAGCAATGGCAACAACAACAACAGCAGCAAAGAGAGCTAATGAAATAAAAAGATAGTTTGGAGTTTCTAAATTTCACAATAAGCAATTCAAGAGAAAGTGAGCTCCTCATTAGAGATATCAAATTTGTGGAAAAATAAACAAATCTGCTGCTTATACCTGAACTAACATATCCCAAACAGACAGTTCAGCTTTAATTGGGCTACTTCTATCTCTGACAGCTAGTCTGTGCAGCCACTACAAAGAAGAGGCTAAAAAATAAAAAATAAATCCAAGACAGTATTGGAGTAGTATTTCAAACTTCATTTTAACTAGGACAAAAGAGTGATAAAAACAGCTATTACACTCTCTCTTTGTGTGTCTCTAACTCTTTTTTTTTATCTGTCACTCTCTCTCTCAGACATCCACACTCATACAGAGATATCTCCTGGTCTAGAAGCAGACTTCATGCAGACTTTCCGCATTAACTGTGTCTACCTGCTGCACAGAACGTGACTGATTGCCACTGACAGAGAGCCACTCCGCTCCTAACAGCAACAGCAAACTCTTAAATTAGACCTAGAGGTGTGCGCAGGCATTCGTACAACAGTGTGAACACGCCCAACACCAGGCAAACTAGAGAGGACAGTGAAAGATGCGGCGTGATGTGTGCCTCATACTAAAGCCCAGATTCAGCCAGCCTTTTTCTGCACTCCACCGTCAAATCCTGACAGTCAATTATCTGCTGAGGTGCTGCAAACTGTGGGTGTCGCCATGTCGCACTTCCAGCTCTGACACATGTTTGCGGCTTTCAATCAAACTCTTTTTTTCAGTATTAAAGCTCAATGTTGTTCAGGTTAATGATGCTATTGATATTTTCTTTAATAATTCATGTTTCACTTGGTGAATCTGGCCCTCAGTAAGTTTAGTGAAAAGTGGAAAGGGAGCAGAACGAAGGGTCTCATTAATAAGCCAGAGCTGATTCGGAGTGAAAATGGCTGTCTTTTCTCACCTTGGGTCCTTCTGGATGCTGTCCACTGATGGAGATCGGCCCAGCGCCGCCTCAGGGGGGAGGGCGGGGCCCGACTTGCTGTAAGGCGACTCGGTCGACGGACAAAACTGCAGAGTGCGGTACGGATTGGTGTAGTCGGCTGCCCCGCCTCCTGTGGCAAAGCTGCCTCTCTGGAAGGTGGCGGTGGCGCTCTGGCTTCCCGTTCGCTGTAAGGGGATTGGGTCGACACCGGGGGAGGGTGGGGCTAAAGTGGAAAGAGGAGTGTAGGGACAGAGCAGATAATTGAGGACCTCTTGGTACAACTGGTTCACCACTGGGGTTTGATGTAGACGAGGAGAGGAGAGGAGGGGAGCAGGGGATCGCAACCAAACACGAGCACCAACACAAGGATGTACAAACACACACGCGCACGCAGGAGAAAACAAGACCAGCGCCAATGGAAGAAAGTGGCACAGAAAAATAAGTGGAAGGAAAAGAATAAGAAAAAAGCAAAAGTCATTAAAAAAATAAAGAAAACAAACAGAAATAATAAAGTCGATAAGAAAATCAGACATGTGAGAAACGCACGTGAAACATGCATGCACCACACCTCCCTCCTTCCCTTTAAAGCATAGCCAGATTGCCCCAGTCATTAGATCACTATTCTGTCACCATGTCCTGCGGTGCACTCACCCACCAACCACAGCAATATTGGCCACCAGGGGATAACGGCCCCCTTTAAGAGACCTACAAAATCTGTGTGGCTTAGAGGGTAAAGGGTGGTTGCATCCTATTGGGAACTCAATATTTTATACTTTATTATGTTTTGGTTTGTTGTTTGTTAAGATTTAGGCACTCAAAATCTACTTACTATGGACACGGTACTGAAACTAGTTCCTGATGTTTAACAAAGCCTATATTCATAATCATTGTTGAAAATGATGAGTTGCATAGCAGCAAGAAAACTATATAAACACACACATTAGATTCTTAGCCTTCTTTGCCTTTTGTGTAAGTTTAAACAATATGTTAGTTTTATATTCTTTAGCTTTAGAAGTGCTAGTATGAGTATGATTTTGTTAGCTTTGGAGAGATCCAAGCTAGCCGTTTCCCAATGCGTTAAGTACGGCTTTGAGCTAATTTGAAGCCAATTTAATGTGTGCTGTAGCTTTATATTTAGTGTATGGAAGTCAGAGTGGCAAGAAACAGTCCTAACCCTAACCCTAACAGTCTGGCTGTTCATACTACTGAAAACATTTGCAGTTTGTCAGACTACCTCTAATAAATTCCCCATAGCGAGGGTCTGTAGCCTCAGGGCCGTTGCACACTTTGTGCAAAAACATCAAAACACTTTAACACAGGCCAGTGAAGGCCATTTGCCAAGTTTTACACACACTGATGAATTATCTTCTTGTTAAACAGCAGTTCTGGAACCATTTGGGCACGACAGTCATGAGTACACTGGTCTGCCCTGATGGAGGTGAGCTGGGTCATTTCTTTGTGTGTGTGTTTGCGACTACATAACTACAGGGACCTTGTCAAGTCCTGACGAAATTCACCTGTGATGTGAAATTGGGTGTAAATAGTCACCACTTCTTTCCAAGTCTGGAATCATATTGATGCTCTTTGAACTGACCTTGAAACATAGTCAGGCTTCAACAGAAACAAAAAACGGGTATCTGAAAGACAGTGTGGCGTTTGGCTGCTGTCGGGACTCGCATTCATGCGCGCACAGTTGGAGATGATGACTGAGCTATTTTCCACTCATCAAAGTGGTTTCTGCGTGTGTACGGGGAGCCAGCGTGACAGAAGTGACCTCAGATCTTTTAATTAGTAGTGTGGAACTATATTTTGGAAGGAAACTTTGTGGATGACAGTAATTTTTCTCTTTTTGCTGTGCACATCTCTTTACAGAAACGTTCACAGTTGAGATGACCGAACTGGCAGCACAGCATCAACAACATTTTAGGACACGGTTGATTAGCTTTGATTTCAAAGCACCCAAGCTAACGCCCGTGGGATTAATTGAGATTAATTTTCAGCCTTGAAACTAATTAGTTAACAGACTGTGACTGAGAGACAAATTGCCACTGAGACCCCAATTGGATTTGCCTACCTGATCTGGGAAAAAGCGCTGCACGATCAGATGGAACCAGGAAATCTCTTATGTACATCAGCCTTTAATATAACAGCACACCATTACGAAACACCTGCCTTCACAGAGGCACCAGGCTGCGCATGTTTCCTGCTGTCTTTGTGAGGATTTTACAAACCTCTCCCTTTGTAAAAGATATTTTCTCTCATAGTTACTGATCTACTCAACGTAGATGATTCCCCGGGTGATTTACACACTGCCGTTATTTATGGTCGTGGACTTGTTTGAAGGCGTTTGGTGACCGTCTTCGCAGCCACGCCTATTATCAAGCCCAAGTGTTACTGCAGGTTCAAATAAGTCATTTACTAATTGCCGGTTGTTACTACGGGCTAAAAAAAAAAGTCTCAGCTCACAGCGGGTGCTGCAGTTATTCAGCACTACAATTACTCTAAGTTAGAAAGCTTGGAAGAGACACACAGCTGAAATCAAAGCATCACAAGCAGAGTGTTATTTTTCTATTCTGGTTCAGTCTTGCACTAAATGCTTGATCCTACATTTCCCACAATTCATCGCTTCCATTTACTTTACCTGACTGCTACTGTACATGGTCATTTCTTTCAAACTGTAAGGTCAAGTTTGTAGCACACACTTTCCATTCACTCTCTATGTAACCAAAGCAATGTATTCTGGTAGTGTCACATTTTGACAGATAAGGCCCTCTTTGGTTGGACTAATTTTATAACACAGTATGTTGTAAGTGAACCACCATGTTGGTTTTATTTTGAAATGTGGGAATTGATTGTCCACATAAGGGTTTCGTCCACTCAGCGTTTGCACTCTTATAGGAGAGCTCCTGCCAGTTATCTCTTATCCTCGTCTAGTGGCTTGCTCATCAAAATTGGGGTAGATGCTTCAACATGAAAACTCTGTAAAGCATCTCTCCCATCTTCTACAGACACACTCTAAACACTGGACCGCCATATTTCTCTTCTCCAGATCTCACCTTGTCCTCTAATGTTAGGTTTGGTGTAGACTCTGTCTTCATAGATGGGGTCGATGTGGTGTTCAGGAGACTGCAGGGGTCGCAGTTCGGAGCCCAGGTGACTGTGCTGGCTACTGTAGGAGCCTCTGGACCCTGGAGAACAAAGGCGGTGGAAGTTAGACATGGTGACAGATGGATGGATGTGTAGAGATTATAAACATATTCTCGTGGGATATCACTGAATGACAAATTCGACTACGAATGAAAACAAATGATGAAATGCATTAATAGATGTGGTTTCATGGTAAATGCTTTCATGTACTGGACTGTTTCTGCTCTAGTCATAAATAAAAAAATAGCCATTTACCCAGCAGCCTAAAAGCAAAAGAATACACAATAATAAATTAGGGGAAATAAAAAACAAACAAATAAAGCCAAATTTATTATTTGAATTTGAGGGTTTTATCTAATTTATTATAAAGAGCATTTGCAATCCAATGCACCTAATACATTTTAAATCAAATCTGGACAAACTTTAATTAGTCATTTTTTAACATCTGTTTACAAAGCTACTGGGAAAAAAGGCCACGAATGTGGAAAATGTTTTAGTCTGCCAAAAGAGACGCTAAGAAAACCAAGATGAACTGAAACACTAAATTAAAAATCTACATGCTCAGGAATAAAGTAGAAAATGAACGACTTGACAAGACTCGATGGCATTTGACAGAAACACACATAGAAAAGTAATCATAAAGGTGTCTTGACCTCTACCTGCCAGGCTACCAGGCCTTTGCAGGGTTGCGTTAGCGTACAGCTCGTGGGAAATCTTGTAGGTATCTGCTCCGATGTGATGCAGCATGCGCTTCGTGGGCGACAGGGTGGCGTAGCTCCCCACCGCAGAGCTAAGCTGGTGTATGGGTGACGAGGAGTGGTTTCCCCCTGGAGAGGCTACCATGGGGAGCGGTGAGGACGAGCCGCCAGCACCTGATGCTACCATGTTGATGGGGGATGAGGTGCTGAGAGAGGATGAGGACACAGAAACTGTTTGATTTTTTGTGCGAACATATTGTGTTTTGTCTAGAATGAAATTTCCATTCATAAGTATAATAGAAATGAAAGAGAGCATACATCAACCTAGATTAGGAGACAAAGACGAATAGTACAGTATAACATGTGCATCGATCATGGTGCCGCAGACATGCATATCTGAAGTTCTGATCTCACACAGAGCTTTGTGTACCCATTTTACAGCTACTGTTCTAGGCTGTCCTATTTGATTGCACCAAACAGAAGCATTCAGATCTTTTTCAGACCTCACCTGAATATTGAAACTTTACCACACAGAGTAGTCAACAACAAAAAAAAGAGTAAAAAGAAGAATGAAATCTAGCAAGCAAAGTGTCGGTAACTACAGCTTCAGAGATCCATCATCCATTCATTTCCTTAATTGTTTCTCTACCATCTTAGGTGAGAGGTGTGGTGCACACTAGGCAGGTCGCCAGTCCATCTGAGGGCTATCAAGGAGAGACGGCCAACCACTCACACTCACACCAATTTAAAATCACCAGTTAAACTAACGAGCATGTCTTTGAAAACGGACTGTTAAGGGGTCAAATACAGCTCACTGGATGGTTTTTCAAAAATGTGTCCTTATCTAGTGTGAAACTAGATAAGGACACAATATTAAAAATTTTCAATAAAACGCACTGCTATTCCTGGTGTGGTGATGTCACCATTGGCCTATGCTAAACAGCAGTTGAAAGTCAGGCTGTCGATGATCTGTTTTTTCAAATACTTCAAAAGAAAAAGTAAGCAGTGGGGTTTAAAGGCAAAAGCATTTAAAGGGGGAGGGGTCATAGTTTTATCCACATCAAACTTTATCTAGCCCATGAACTAAAATGACTTTCACACCCCTGCTTTGTTCAGTAGCTGCTGCCAAAACTGATCTTTTCTGAATATTAAACAAGCACTATGAGTCCCTTGTGTATAAAATAGTATCCACTAAATGATATTAGTAGATACTTATATCAATTACTGGAAAATCAATGAGTAAATGAATACTGTGTTCTCTTTAGTCACGTTTTATTTCCCCTCAAATGGAGGCGAAATCTGATTTTAGTTTTTTTAATCGTCTGTATTTTATATATTCTAGAGCAGCCTGAGTGAAACGCTTAGTTTTATGTTTTCTACTGTTATTTTAACCTACATTTATAGCCTGACTGGTAGCAGGCTTCAAAGCTATTACATTACATGTATCATAGTGCTAATCCATGGTTATTGGTATATAATATGCCATTCTAATAAGGGATTTGGTCTCTGTATATTTGCTGTATATACATTTCCCCTAAATGTATCATATTTTTTGGAAAGCATCTCTACTTGAATTTAAAATAAAATTCTGTGGGTTTGAACAACATTTGGCTCCACAGCATGAGCTTGTAAAGTCTGGCCCACCAACAGTCTGCTACTTCATTAGGGAAGTTGTCTTTTTTGTACTTTTCAGTAAAGATTTACTGATCGTGAGTGGAGCGCTAAACCCTTCAATCGATCTGTCGAACTTTAAAGACAGCATGATGTAGTACCTTTATTTGTTTCCATTATAGAAAAACATTCGATATAAAATAAAGTCTGATATAAAACTTTTTCTTTTTGCCAAACTAACACGACTTATACATGCAAAACATTTCAGACGTGAAACAGAGAGGTTGCGCTGTGGTTTTTAAACCTGAAATATGAAGTAATTGTTTAGTCAATGTCACAGTGATAAATAACGATTAAGAGCTCTTGCACACCTCTGGCAGCCTTAGTTATGGTGCATCGTTTTCTGGCACCTTCCCACAATGCACCGCAGTGATTTAGATTTTCCATCTCCTCACTTTTTTATGTCCCCACCCCTGTGTTTTGTTTTTTTTGAGCAGTCAATGAAAACTGATTATCTGAACCAATTTTTACTCACCAACTGCCACAGACATGCTCTCTACTTTTAAGGTTAGACTCAAAACGTCCCGTTTTGATAAGGTTATACTCCGGCCTGGATCAGGTGACCTCGAAGCATCCGTTAATTATGCTGCTACGTGATTCCCTGTGTTGCACTGAGCATTAGTTCATTCATCTTTTTTTGTTCCCCGGGTGTTTATATACCACTGCTGCATGTCATTACGTTTTGTCTTCTTTCTCCAATAGTGTATGTTCAGTCGTGTTTCCCTGTGCTCTCTTTTTGTAGGTTCAAATGGAGTTGTTACTTCTACTGCTCAAAGTGTTGCTCATAGGGAATTGTTGCGGTTTTCTCCTGAATACCGCAGCATCGTTAAATTACAGTATAAAGTGCAAATGTTGCTGTGATTTGGCACCATATAAAAAACAAACTTGAATTGAGCTGAACTGTATATGATTATTACTCCAGCATGTACACTGCTGCTAATTCGGCCCTTTCCCCATTGCAGCAGGCCACCTCGATTTTCCAGTGCAAGTCAGAGCACAGACATGCAAATTCATATATTCTAAATGTCCCTTGCATGAAGGCAGAGCTGTAGAGCACAGAGAGCTCCCGCTGCTTGCTTGGCTCGGTCAAACACCTTTCGCGACAACCAACAGTACACAGAGTATTCTGTCATCTGTGTGTCACCATTTCCAGTCCAAGCTGTACAGAGGAGAGACTCCTTCAAGGGCCATCACCTGCTGTGATCATCCACGGTTAGATCATTTACAATTTGGTAAATTAACAGCAGTGAGCATGTTTGTACCCGTTTGTACCTCTGTTCGTGCTTTTGTCAGTTGCGGTGGGGGATATGTGAATCTGTTAATGTTCATCTTGGTGCTGGTACATTACCTCTGATGATGCACGGTGCAGTGAAAAAGTATCTGCCCCATGATTTCTTAGGTTTTTTGCATATTTATCACATTTACTTGTTTCAGGTCGTAACACAATTTTTAACATTAGACAAAAATAACCCAAGTAAATACAAAATACAGTTTTTCAAATGGATTTAATTTATTCAGGGAAAAACTATCCAGTTCTAACTGACCCTGTGTGGAAAACTAACTTTCCCTCCTTGTTATATTGTAAATAAACTGTTATTAACACATTTTCTGGAAATCTGAGTTCAGTTTCACAATCCACACCCAGGCCTGATAACTGCTGGACCTGTTCAATCAATAAATCACTTAAAAAGAAAGTGAAGTAGGCTAAAAGATCTCAAAATGCAACGCATCATCCCACAATCTAAAGAAGCAGCTGAGAAACAAAGACAAATCTGTCACTTTGTAAAGATACAAAACCACTTCTTCAGCTTTGGAACTTCAGCAAACCACAGTGAGAGCCTTTACCTACCAATGGAGAAAACTTAAAACATTGGTGAACCTTCCCAGGAGTGGTAGATCTACCAAAATTACTCCAAGAGCATATCAATGACTCATCCAGGAGGTCACAAAAGAGCCCAAAACAACATCTAAAGAACTGTAGGCCTCAGTTAAGGCCAGCGTTCATGATTCAACAGTAAGAAAGAGACTGGACAAAAATGGCATCCGTGGGAGAGTTCCAAGCAGAAAACCACTGCTGAGGAACAAGAACACAAAGGCTCATCCCACATTTGCCAAAAAACTTTGTGATGAGTTTCAAGACTTTGGGAAAATATTCTGTTGACTAACAAGACAAAAGTTTTACTTTTTGGAAGGTTTGAATCGTGTTTCATCTGCTGGAAATTAACAAAGCATTTCATAAAAAGAACATCCTGCCAACAGTCGTGTCATGGTGGTGGTAGTATCATGGTCTGGGGCTGCTTTGCTGCTACAAAACCTGGACGACTAACTGTATTTGATGGAAATACTTTATCACGGTACTGTATAACACTTGACGTTTAACTTCAAATTGCAGTGTACAGGGCCTAGTTTGTTACCACTTGTGCTTCAGAACATGGGATAGGCTAAGCCTATTGATTTTCTCTGTGCCCCTTCACTTTGGGATTTTACTTCTCAGACGCCCCCACTGCATAAACTTGTAAAGATATATTCTTAAAATTGATGCATATTTCGTGTATAGTGTCAGACCAACCTGTAGGATTTGGCGAGTCGGCTGGGTGATTGTTTAGGTGAGGACACTCTCTGTAGCGTAGCGTAGCTGGGCATGTCAGCAGAGGCTGATCCCAGTCGCTGCAGCTTGGTAGGAGAGCCCACCGCCTGCAGAGGGGAGCTCACACGCTGCAATGTAAGATTTGTACTTCATTAATTTGGAATGTCACTCACTTTAAATATTCATCCTCTCTTCTTATTCCTATCATTATTTCCATAGAGATGAACAACTCCCCCCGGAGCTGGGAAACCAGAGAGCAGAAACTCTAATCCGTGATAACATCCTGATGAAGAGCTCTGGGTTATCAGACCAAACATGAAGTCATGACGGTAAACTTTTACAACCAAATGAACTTGAAATGCAGCCGTGAGCAACGGGCCGCCAAATGAAGTGTCCTCAGATTTCTAAACATTTATTTTCTGTTCATGCCGAATGGGTTAAATAAATATTACCAATGCCTTTCAGCTGCAGAGCTAAAGGGACAGTTTAACACTGTTAATTTGAATGAGCGTGGTCAAGTCGTGATACACTTGAAAAGTGAAGGTAAATGAGTTTAAATGTTCAACAAAGTTATAATAAAGAATTATGAAAAATGAACTAATGAGTGAACAGTATTGTAACTCGCCACCTGTTACAACACTTGTTAGTGCAAGTATGTTGTTTTGTGGTTTTTCCCTGTGGCAGCCAACACCCAGAAGGCTGCACACTTTCTAATAATCGCTGTAAATAAATAAATAAATAAATGAATCTGAATTATGGGTAATTAATATTAAAGTTAATTGTTTTTTGACTGTTTCCGAAGAAATGAAATGATATTGATAACCTCTAACTATAATAATGATAGCATATGTATTAACGCCTTTATGCACATGTTCTCTTCCTTATTGGGAATCTGAACAAAGCTTTGCATGGACATCATCACACATGCGGTGATCATTAACATCAATGTTTTTGAAAGGATTTATTATAAATCCCAGTTCTTTTGATTTTTTGTAGATATTATTTTCATTTCATCATTCCCCCTGCGAATGCAATGTTACGTTCTCCGTGTGCATTTGTTTCACATGTCACGTTTAACGTAATGACTTTATAGTCACCAAAATTACAGAAATAAAGTCAGCTAAACAGGACTTTGTAATAACAGTTCCTGCAAGAGTAACAATAATGTATGTAAAAGAAAGAGCAGGCTCAGTTTGGATACCTTTGCAATAGACACTGACACCATCCACTGAATATGTAAGACCCATTCTGCTGGTTTTTCTCCACAAACATGTTGAGCAACATAAGGTCAGAGGTAGAATTTGTTCAGTGGTTCTGAGATGTTAACATTTGTTCACAAAAAGCTTTTTCTGTCTCTCTTTTGTGGGTTTGTCAGCGGGATGTGTGAAAAATGGACACGTAATTTGGCAGAGATTTGGTGGCCTTTGCCACAACGATTACCCGAACAATGCTTGCTTACTTTGTGTTGAAAATGTGTGAAAATACTACAGCTTGTATCTCTTGAGATCAATGGGAGCAGCTTGAATTTGACTTCAGTATTAGTGCATTAGAAATTTTCCCATCACTACATGAAACCCTTCAATACACTTTGGTTGCATCGATGTATCGCTGTGGTACAGCAGCGTGTACAGGAGGAGTGGAGAACGCATCCGTCACACAACAACTGAAGCATCATAGTAATCTCTTCAGGGATATGTACCTGTGCAGGCAAAGTGGCACACGAGTAATACATGGATGGTCCAGCAGGTGCAGGTCCACCCTCTGTGGACATGTGGAACGCACTGCCAAGGGCCTGCTGGGCAAATGAGTCTCTCTGGGACTGTGAAGGAGAGTCTGTGCCTGCTAACTGGGCAGCTGCACGGCTGGATGTCACCTGAAGACGGGTGGGGGGAAGAAACATGAGACAGATGAGGGGAAGAAGGGGTCAGACAGAGAGGGAGCAAGGAAGGGGGAGACGGATGTGAACGAAGATGTAAGAGGACAAGAAAGGAGGGTGAAGAAGAGCGTCCAGGTTAGGAGGACACAGGACAGGAGACCTGAAGAAGACAGAGGGCTGGAGAAAGGGCATTTGGAGAAGGTAAATCAGAGGAACAAGCACCTGGTTGTAGCTGTGAACTGCCCCTCCAATTTGCCCACTGCGGCCTGGCACTGATTCTCCGAGCATCAGCCCTTGATTACTATGGTAACCAGCTGCTGCATAGGCATCTTGGTTGTTAAGCTGTAAAGCGCTTTGGGACAGGAGTCCTTGTCCTGATGGGAAAAAGAAAAAGAGTCGAATTAATAAGGGTGATGAGCACCGGCAAAGGATGTGGTCACTGAGCCTGTGCGATGTGCAAATTTATGATGGAGAAAAAAACCTGTTGTTACTTTTATGTAAATCCATAAAAATGATTTTTCAGGAGAGGGAAAGAGAAGAATCTGGGTTAGCAGTCTGAAGAAAGGTAAAATGATTTACAAGACATTTTCTGACCAGTGTCAAACGCCACCTTACAACCAGACGTTATTTCTGTCAGGCTGCTTTTATGTAACTGTTTTGAAATGACTCTTACTTTCTACAACAGTCCAGTCTTTGTGTAAAGACTTCTTCTGTTCGTGGCCTTGAAGGCATTCTGTAACCTACTTTACATCCCACGTGTTATACAATGTATTTCTTTTTTATGGGAGAAAGTCTGAACGTGAATACAACAAGCAGGACTGTGTTGGTCTGTAACAGACCTTGAAATGAAGAATAGCGAAAGGAAGAAGCGGACTGAAGGCTGAAATGGAATGAAACAGATTTACTTATTGTCCTGTTTTAAGACATCCACTTGCTTTTTACCCACTATGTTATTCTGGCCTCTCTCCACTCTCTTCCAGTCATGCTTACATGACCCTTAAATCTCACTCTATTCCTGACCTCCATTTAAAACACACTCTTTTCCTGCCTCTATCAGTTCCTTTATTGCTCTCGACTACCTGAGTGTCTCTCCCTCCCTCTCTCCATTCCATCTGCCTGTATAATTCAGCAGGGAGAGTGACACAAAAGTGTTAGAATGAGGCCAACAATGAAACTTTCACAAACTCACTCGAGGATGCACTGAAATAATCCATTTTCATTTGCTGTGAAAAAGTATAACTTGTGGCTTCATAAATAAAAAATGAAGCGTAGTTAGTTTTTATTTTTGAAAAACACTGGTAGCACTCTTAACTACTAGTTGAATATGAATCTAGTGGGTGGAGTGGGTTAAGGCAGCATTAAGGGAGCATTCACGTGTAAGGGCCGTTTTAACACACAATGGTGGGTGTGGCAGATGTTTAGCAGGGTATGTTTATTGATGCTACTTTTACAGAGAATACCAGTGGCTCTATGATGTAGTGGTCAACACGTTTGCCTTACAAAATCAATCATCACCTTACAATCATCATCAATATAAGGATTAATAATCATAGCATCAAGGACTTACAAATGTAAGCGCATTCCTGGAAAAGGGATTGATGAAACTGTCGGAATGGGTGTGAGGGGATGTACAAATAAGCGGGGAAACTTGAGGGACAAAATATGGCTGCCGAAACACAAACCCAGCCTAAAGGGAATCACAAGCTGCAATACTCCTCATGTCAGTCGCAAGTCTGGAAAAATGGGAGGACTGCATCGGGAATGGAATCTGGCGTTAAAAAATAATCAAATATAAGAACCCATCTGCTGCGGCCCCTTTATGGAAATTAGGGGGTAGGCAAAAGAAGGCAGAGCAGTGTCCTAGCAACAGTCATTTAAGGCAAGGACACAACACCTTCATTAGCAATTAGCATGAGCCAAGCTGCCAACAACAAAGTCAGGCAGGTACTTCTTCATTTTCACGTCAAATGGCAAGCCACACAAGCGCCTACCTCATTCTCTCTGAATATTTTCATAATGTGATTAGATCGAATAGAAGAATACTGTGATTTTATTGCTGCATTGGCTTGAAAAGTTTAGCTTCTCTGAACTCTTCAGCACAAGTTTGCAAGACATCACTCACTTCTATCAGTCTATCAGCACCTGTGTAATTAACAACAGAGTGTGCTGGTTTTAGGGGGTTTTCCTTCTTTAAGAGCAGCACTTTTTCGCAGTCCTAGTCGATTTTTTGAAAGATGCCAAGACATTTTTTTTATAAAGTGTAATTCTGTTTCTTAGAATTACATTACAGCTCAAACACAGCAACATTTTGGATATTGACATGAATTACCTTCACTAAGCGCCATGGTTTCAAATCGCAACTACTCCATAAATGCTGCTTTGGGATGCCAGTTTACTGATCGCTGACTTTTACAGGGACAGAAAACAGCAGCTCCAAGTTAAAGGAAGGTAAGATAATAACTCTAAAATTGTTTAAAATTCAGGCTTAGTTAACCCTTCACTGGCTGCATGAACTAAATGGTAAGAGAAAGGAAGTTGGTTTGGAAAAAATGGTGGTTTGACTAGATCCAGGCATCATCAGCAGCACTAAAACATCATCTCATTACAATGTCCAAAGGATCCACTGCTAACACCCTGGACCCAGACACTACAGAACAGCCCCAAATGTTGAACTACAAAATATAATCCTGTAGCTGACCGGAGCTTATTCAGGTATTTGGACACTTTTAGAAAAAGTAAAATGCTTTGAATGACTTTTGAAGACCTCAAAACATAATAGTCTAGTCTTAATAGCCTTTGAAGTCACACGGAAGCCAGATAGGACATAACAAGTTTTACATTTACATTTGAAGGGTTGATTGAATCTCGCAAGAGTTTATCCATCATGATTAGAAATATTAAAAACCAAATTTAAGACCTTTTACTTTGGTGTATTTTTTTTTATCAAGGATCTACAAACAAAGAATCAGACTCTCAGTCAAACTGCTAATTAAAAAATGCCAGTCTTAACACATCATTCCACATCTTAACACTTTATTTTTTATGACAGCAGCCAATTTGTGAACATAAAGTTTTCAGAACAATATTTCAAATAATATAGAAACAGAGCATGTAAGTGACACCGGCGCATAAAGTCAATCCTTATTGGCCAAGACATGTTTAGGTGACTGGAACAACATCTAAAATGCATCTACATGGATGCTATTTTTGTGTCTCTATGTTTAACAGGGACTGACACAGCGAGTCAGACAGAGAGGCAGGGTTAACTAGCTGACGACAGCGTTAGAGCAGAGTTAAATAGGTTAACAGCAGGTTTACACTATCTTACAGCCAAAGCATAATGACATTAAATGCTTCATTGCTAATTTTACACGCAGCCTCATTAGGGCTTCTAAAGCGTGATTTGCACATGGACCATTTCATTTCCAGTGTAAACATGCAAACATGCGTGGAGTGTGACACATAACAGAGACTCGTGCAGCACGGAGGCATGAAACATAATGACAAAAGCATCTAGAAAGCAGCAAATGATTTGTAGACCGTGAATGTTAAGTAAATAATTTGGGAAGAGGAAGAGGAGGGTGGGAGCTGCTTGTACGACTGCCAAAACCCTCCCATCGCTCTTATTAAAGTGCTGTTTCATTTTTGATGCAACCTTGATTAATTCACTTTGGTGATGATAGCAATAATGTCCCTAATAAATGGCTTTAATTACAGAAATTAAACCTTTTTTTCCCTTTAGCCAACAAAGTATTTAAAAGATTGTGTCCCGGTGTAGCTGCAGCATTGCATGCATATATCAGCAGATATACTAGATTACACTTCCTTTATTCTGACAAAATAACTCACTGCACCCATATTTATTAAATTTTTAGCACTCAGTACTCTCAAAGGAGTTCTTGAGCTGTCCTCTGTCAGCAGTGGCTGTTCCTTTAATCTCCGCTCATGTCACTTTTTTTGCCAGCAGTCTAAGAATCAAACCAAGGACAGCGCATGAGACAAAACCAAGAAACGTTGCTTGTTTGTGATTATTAGAGAAGAGAGAAATCTTAGTGCCGGCGGTCAATAACCACTGCACGGGGCAGATAAAGCCAGCAGCTAACGGCAAAAGGAGTCACTCTGGATAAAAGGGTTGGAAAATAAAGCACGACCAAAGTGAAAAGTCACATTAAAGTACAGAGAATGGCTGCAGGCGGAGTAGCTGGTGATTCTGCATTATTTAAAATGTGATATCAAGCTAAGGGTGCTGGCTGAGTTTACTGGGTCGAGGCCTCAGTGTCCAATATGCTCATCTTCCGAGAGTACACACGTATATGCATATACAGGCTTAAAAACACACAAATACACACACACAAACACAGACACACATTATGAAATGAAGGAATTTGCACTCCAGGCCTGTTTGAGATCAATTCACACACTCTCATGCACAGAAGACTCAAGTGTGTACGTACAAAGCCAGGGGATATTTTCCACAGTTTTTCTTTGCCACTTTAGGTGTGTTTCATATGGCTAGTGGAGCCTTTAAGGAAACAAAGGGCCTCATAAATACATTATTACTCATATGGCACGACACTAAAGGCTCCACTCATTCTGTCTGATGTAAGTGAGTGTGTGTAGGAAAAGATAGGGGTGTATTAGTGTAGTAGCAGGAAAGTAATGGGGTCCTCTAAGAAGGTCTCTGCTTGTACATTTTAATATCTATTCAGAGCTGAGTGAACACACACACACACACACGTGGATCCCTCCTGCCCCCGTGATCTCATGCATGAACACGGAGCACATTTGCATATACCTGCATCTACGGAGTCGTGCACATTCTGACCTCTTTTCTCTTTTCTGTCATGCACGCAGACCCAAAGAGCTTTTCTTCGTGACCAGACTTCTCGATTGACATGTTTTAATATTTCATGAGGTGGTCTATTTTTAGATGCCCATTAGAGGCCCGTTGAGTCTGCCAAACAAATGAAACTGCGTGCACGGTCCCAAATAGCCGCTCGCAACACAGCCACATACACCAGCATGAAGCAGCGTGAAGAGACTTGGTGTACTCCGCTGCTGTGTCACATTAATCTGCTCAGCAGCTCGAGTAAAAGGCATGGATTCTGCTGCTTCAGTGGGCATGGTTTACAGATGTGTGTGTGTGTGTGTGTGTGTGTGTGTGTGTGTGTGTGTGTGTGCGTGCGTGTGTGTGTGTGCGTGCGTGTGTGTGCGTGCGTGTGTGTGTGTGCGTGTGTGTGTGTGCGTACGTAAGC
>VOQK01029953.1:14673-31388 GCA_015052645.1 Benitochromis conjunctus | reverse complement strand
TAGAGCCAATCCTCATCCTGAAGTTACGGATCCGACTTGCCGACTTCCCTTAGCTGCCTTGTTCTAACATGCCAGAGGCTGTTCACCTTGGAGACCTGCTGAGGATATGGGTACGGTCTGGCGTGAGACTTACACCTTCTCCACCGGATTTTCAAGGGCCAGCAAGAGCCAGTTTGCTAATCTAGTCTCTTTTTCGCGCTAAGTCGTACGGCACTACTTTGGCTGGCGGACGGACATGTGACCAACATATCACTCTTTTCCCCCGTGACTGATCACATGCCTTTCCGCCAGGCAAAATGGTGCTGTACAACAGCGGAACAAACCAAAACAAATCCTCTTACGATGTCACAAAAATCATGAAAAATCCTTAGAAAAGCTGCACCGGACTATAAGCCGCAGGGTTCAAAGCTTGTGCAAAAAGTAGCGGCTTATAATCCGGAAATTACGGTAAATAACGTCAAACAAATAACAGATCACAATGAGCACTCATTTAAGGATAAGTCATTATTATATACTGCAGTCTTCTTGTGGGTGGAGATCAATCTGTTTGAGTGGGCTGTGGCATCTTGTTTAGCCTGCTGACATCAACCTGCCTGGCTTTAACATTCAGCTGTGAGCACAATGCCGTCCTGGTCATGGGGAAAATGATCACATCACCCCCACAGTTCAATCTCAAATTATGCGTTTGGATGCTAAAAGTGCTCTCTCCGTTTGTGGGCTTGAAAATTGTCACATTCGTGTCATTGGTGTCTGGTTAAAATGAGAATTAAGGCCGCGGACACATTTCAAACTGTCATCTGTCACCCCTGGAAATGTTTCATAATGACCCTCAATTATGTATTCTGGATGATGTTGCTAGGTGACCACACTGGCTAAGTGGCTAATGGGATCAGCCGGTGGTCACTCAGAATTGCGTGCTTTAAGCCGGCCAACTCTCACGCCAAAAACTCACTGAGAAAATCACATCTGCTGATTAAGATTCATCATCGAGGATGGACTGCTTATTTGCCTTTTCCACAGTGTGTTATAGAACATGCATTACATTCATTAATTCATTACCATTTCACTATTCATGTCATTTCTAGTTTCTAGTTTTCTAGTTTACGTTGTTAAATATATTTATTGGAGCAGGACTTGTTTTCCACCTGCAGTTATTAAACTAAAATAGTGTTGGGACTTTTTTTGGTATACAAAAATAGCAGAAAATGAATCTTGATGTTCTGACAGTCTACATAATTTCGCTGTACTGATATTTTCTTAAATGTTATACTATCAGCTCTTTTTCCATGTTGGGATTTACAGCCCTGCTGGCTGCTGCAGCTTCCTGATTTCCCAGCAGGATGACTTCATCTTATCTTCCATTATCACTTTTTCCCCCTGTTGTCTACACCGGTCTGATGACTGAATCATGCACACTTCTCCATAAAGACCCTTGCATGAATGTTTTAATTAGCAGTTGTTTGCTCTAGGCTGGACTTTTTTTTCTGTCTACATTTGAATCCTCCAGGAAATGGATTAACCCTTAAGCCTACTTGGAAATCCTTGAAAGTTCTTCCAAACCTTGCAAAGTGCCCCTGAGTACACTTAAGGGTTAAGCACCAAATTAATACCACTTATTGTGACAATGTCATTACACTCAAAGCTAAAAATGAGCTGAACTGATCTGATATCTGCTGCCTGAACCCAAATCTTTGTTTCTCACTGAGCCCCACACCCCGAACAGCCTCCAACATGGCGGAGAACGTGGTTATAGCTGCCCACTCAGGGATGATGTGTGTTTTGCGCAGACTGAAGAGAAATCACTCTCACTTTCTGCTCTTATTTGCAGCTTGTGGCAGTCCGAGTGCAGATACACACAATTACTTAACAAACTCATCTCTCTGTCAAATTACACATCGAAACATGAACAAAGGAACATGTGATACAATCTCTTAGAAGACATTTGAGCTACTACCACACAGAGACCTGCATGCAGCTGCCATATGAAGCACTTCACACATGAGGTGTCAAACTGCAAAGTGTAAAACACAAGGTTTCCATGATGTCCAGTGTGACCAACCTGTAGTCCAACAGGAGCTGATGATGTAGGGGCAGCACAAAGGCTCCACTGGGGTTTCTACACTGGACTGGTTTACTTCCCAGTTCAAGGTATTTCAGTGCAAGGAAGTAATAAACACAGTAACATCCACCCACCCATGCTGTCTCCTTTTCTTACCTGTATATGAGTATATCATCTGTGGAACTGTTGTACTGGATCTGGTACATGCGGACTCCTGGTATATGGTTCTGTGGAGGCCATCTGATGGTAGCAGAGCTGGACGTCAGATCCGACACGCTGACCCTGTGCTGGTCAGAGCGGGCCTGGCCTCCGCTGATATTGGATTTGATGGACGTAGGGATGTCTGAAGGCCCCGGATCAGGGTCCAGTTTGGGGTCAAAGTGCGGAGAAGGGTTGACGACTAACTCAACAGGAGCAGTGGCCTCCCCGGCAGCATTGGACGCTATACAGGTGAACTTTCCAGAATCCTAGAAATCATTTGAAAAGAGAAAACCCAACATTTGTCCAAACGATCAACCCCATAAATCCAAATTAAAATGAAAATCATTTTTATTTTGTTTTCATAGAGTAATGTAAGTTTGAGTAAATATGTGTACCAAAATGCACATCATACAAATTTAAATTTACAAACAAAGATTTGTATGTTTTTAACAGGCTGGAACAAAAGTAGCTTGTTTAGTGACAATCTTGTATCGAACCAGTTTTTAATGAGTTAAAAATGAAGGCGCCAGAGCCAGCTACAGTTCCTGATGCAGCATTGATTTGGCACGTTCACAGTAAATCTTTGCATATCTTTATTCCTTGAAAATGAAACTGCTTCTCTACCTTGACGGAGGCCTTGAGAATGTCAAGGGAACCATTCTCATAGCAGATTGTTCTCGATGTATTTCCAATCAGCTTTCCATCTGGACTGACCCAGTGTGTTGAAGGCTCAGGGTCGCCAATGGACTTGCATCGCAGGCTGACTTCCTGACCCTCCATTACAAACATCTTGGAGGTGTGGCGCGTTATCATTGGTGGCTCACAGACAAACTCTTCCTGTGAGGGGAGACGTGAACGCTCATTTATCCAAAAATGTAATTCTTAGATAGATACAGCTAAATGGGTAAACAACAGATGGAACAAGTGAAATATCCAGTGGGTTTAAAGTGCTTTTCATCAAAAACAATACTTTTTCTGCTTTTGCTAACACCAGCAGTGTGTTCTTCCACAGCAGAGTTGCAGAAGGAGTTTGGTTGTTTGCACATTAAGATTAAGAGATCTCTGAGTTTCTCAGCCCTTGCATTATTTAAAACCCACCCACTGGCACCTAAGCCTGTGTAAAGCCAACCAAAACCCTGGTGGAGTATTACTGCGAGGCCAAGGAGGGGCAGCCGAGGCTTATCGGGGCTTACTCATCATTCCTACTGCTCAGCAAGTCTCCAAACCTTTTTCAGGGTCCTCCTTGGCTCTTTTTTTTTTTACCAGCAGAGATGATTGCTGACCTGATGACCGCTGGGCTGGAGCGTCAAATAAACCACTAGGGCCTTTCAGTCCTGTATTACATTTTGACCCTCAATTGCTTCTGCGAATCTCGGGGTAAAAGACTGTGATTGAATTGGGTTGCTCCCCCGCGTGAGCATGTGAAAGTGTGAAAGTAGGAGAATGTGAAGTCAGGCCACTGAATGAAAACTAGTATGAATACTCATTCACCTACAGTACTGGATGAAGAAAATACCTTGTTTGTCCCACTGAATTCAACTAGTATCAACTCCCCCTCGTTGTCTGAGAAGATTTAAGCATGAGTGAAGAAACAGAGCAGATGGAAAGAGCAGCAGAGCTGATGCCAGGGCAGGAATTCCCTTGCTGACTGACTGCTAATGTCTGACCTTTGGAAACTGTGGAGGGTTTTTTGTTCTTGCAAAGGCAAAGAGGCTATTAACTCTCCGAGTATTAATATGCCCACTCACTTTCGTGACACAGTGGTCTCTGGACAAACCTCTTCGCGAGGCTAATCCTCTTAGAGTTATCATACAGCTCCTCTCTCACAGAGGAACACAACTATTCTCGGTGAATCAAAGGTCTGTACATCATCCTCTTTAAAATGATACCAATTAATCCTATCTTCACCTTAAAGTGCACCTCCACTTATTATTATCCAGGTGAAAAAAAGTCCTTGGTATCGGCCACTTTAGGGGAACAACTTTAGCTTTTATGGGGTTTTTTAATCTGGTGTCCAAGTATCGGCATAGGTCAGCTTTAAAGAGGCAGTTTCCCAACAGGTGCTCGTGGTTAGACATCCTCAGTCTTAACACCTGCAGCACCAGCAGATCTGCTCTTTAGTATCTGTTGGGGCTTTTATAATATGATATTAATGCATTCATATACAAACATATAAAAGAAAGAAAGTGTAGTATTATGGTCCTTCTGTAGATAGTAAAGTCATGTGTTAGTGTAGAAATGCTGCTTATATAGCCCCAAATCACAGCAACAGTCGCCTCAAGGCGCTTATACACCAGTGACACCTGTGAACCTGGGCACGTGCCCTAAAATGACGCTACTGTAAAATCTCGAGTTTGAGTTTCAACAGCTGCTGTATGTGGCTCAACTTTAAATACAATCTGCAGTGTTTTCAGCCAGAGATCATGGCGCATGGGTAGTGTTGTGTTTGTACTTTAGTTTATTTTACACTCACTTTATGCTTTCACATTCCTCCTGTTTAGGTTTAGACTGTAACATATGCCAAATCTGCCAAACTGACAAGGTGACAGTAACATTTAATCCTCATAATTAAACAAAGACACAAACATTTAAGTTTTTGGTAAACGTATGTTTTTGTATTTTAAAAAATCAAGCTATGCTTGATTTTAGAAGGATGATTCAGGTCAGCATTTCTCTTTTATCATTTACTGTTATTGTGAAAATGTAATAGAAGTATATAAATGTGCAATAATTAAATAAGTCAGTTTGACTTATAATGGCACAGTTCATTAGAACGTACATGTTACATATTGCATGTTGAAGTAGATGGTGATTATTTTTACAGTTTTACTTTTACAGTGTGTGACAGTGTTAAATATGACAAGGCTAACACGAGAAAGCTTACTTTGTTGGGAACATGATCAGGGCAGCAGATATACTGAATGACGATGAGATGAGTCCATTGTAAAAGTAGAAAGAATTGTTATGTTATGTAGGCGCTGTTAGAGTTAACATCTTTTATTTTAACAATGCTTTTGTTCTATTGTATTGTTTTTTCTTTGTAACAAGTCTCCAGGGATGAAAAATAGCTTTATTGCCACATTCGCTGTAATGTTTATTTAATGTCTGCTGTCTCTGTTCAATAAACCAGTAACAATACTTGTATATGGATAAAAGCCAAATATTGGGATCCATGTGTTTTAGTTTTACCTCTTGTGGCCTAATTTTACTCTGTGCTTGACCACTTTGGCTCAATAAACCATATACTGGGTTTTTGCTGGAACATAAGCCTCAGCTTCTCCTCTACCATATAATGTAATGAAATTCAGTGGTTCTAATGCATTTTTTGCACACTTTCAGCAGAAGGTTCGCTCCTCTGTGACACCAACAGTCTGTCCTGCTGATATGTCCGTGATTATGTATCCACTGAGGACCAAAGTTAAAGCAGCAGAAAATCACATTTTGCTCTGTGGTTTAATGGTTCAAGGCACCAAAAACACAGAATTATACAATAAATATTTTTAAAAAATATATATATTTTAGGTTTGTATTAAGGGTAATGTGATTTGGAGCCCATTAAGTATGCCCTCCATGAGGAGACACTTCAGATTGTTGCTAAAAAAATGCATTTTTATAACTGACCTAGAATCTGTTAACAACAGTAGTGAATTTGTTCTTACACAGGAAACCTCCTCAGGGCATAAAAGTGAAGCCAACACTGCAGTTCCTGTCACTACCATGAAATGTTTAGAGTCTAATAAAAAAATGGTTTTGGTCTCCATAACCAACTGAACCTTTTATAACAGCTGTGTGTTTGGATGTTTAAAGAATCATTATTGTGGTGTGGCCACTTTATAAGACCCGTGTGCTGCCGAGGTGGCTCTAATAACCAACATGGTGACAGCCAAAAAGATGGAGTGTGCAGCAAAAAGACTGACCTCAAGGTAAAAATGTGCATCAACACTCGTAGGAAAAAAAAGTTCTTCTTTATCTTGATTTTGCTTTAGTTAACAAACAGCGTCGTAGTGTTTAAATTCACAAGGTTTTAAAATGAGTGCATGTACACAACAGCTTCAACGAACCTCTCTTATGGTCCAGAAGTATTTGCCAGCTAGGTCTTTCGGTGAGGCGCAGGTCTCCAGATCGTCCTCTCTGGTCAGCCTGCGAAGCCAAACCAGCTCACAGTTACAGTGCAGAGGGTTCCCGCCAAAACTCAGCACCAGCGCTGTAAGAGGAGAGCCCTTCATCTTGGCGTACACTGGGATCCGCAGGAACAGTGGGTCTGGAGGTATTTTCTTCAGCTTGTTAGAGGTCATGTCTAGCCTGGTGACACAACACAGATACAGTTCATATGTTTCCATCACAGTTATATTTTTGGCAGTTTTAATGAAAGCTTTGAACATTCTGGAGATTAAATGGAGACCCGTGCCATGATCCTGATCAGCGGGCTTCTCCAGAAACAAAATAATACTTATAAATAATGTGGTGAAATTCTGAGTGGGAGGAGAGGAGATGGGTAGTTCATCGATCAGGTGGGTGGACATGTCCAAAGGTGAGATAGAAGGATGGAAGGAAGAGGAGAGAGAAAGGTGTGGTGAGGGGAGCTGAACCGCCATCAGTCCTCCTCTTCCATGTTGTTAGTTAAAAGAATCATAAATGTCTGCAGAAGGTTATAAATCTCAACGGCGTTTCTACACATTTTATTTTAGAAATAAAAACACACACAAACACACACACACACACACACACAGAGAGTATAACCCTTGTATGTAGGAGATTGCCTCCAAACCCAGTGTCATGCGATGAGGTAAGCCTGACTATATCCAACCAGTATCTGTCATAAACCAGTGGGCTCCTTTTCCCCCCTGGTTGTAGAGACATTGCACAACATTGCATGTCTCTACAACCAGACCCTGGATGAGACTGCCCTTGCCTGTGCTGGAGTGAAGTGGGCCTATGTGGCTCTTTTGGGCTGGCCTGGCCATCCGGGGGACAGAAACACTGGTGTCCCATCTCTGTGACTCCAGTGACATGCAGAGTGACATGGTTCCTTGTTCTGAATCACATTTAGTCTGACCATTCACCCAGAACCAGTTTGCCTTGGGAAAGCTTAACAGCAGCAACCTTCCCCAATAATACAGTTCTCAGAATCACTTTAGGATATATCCCTCCATCCCGTTAAGATGGTGATCCCTGAAGGAACCAGAGGCTGCAGTTCTCAGCCAGTAAACCGTGGAGCACTCTGGGTGGTGAAAAGTGACAAAAGCCCCAAGTGGAAGAGTTCAAGTATCGCAGGGTCTTGTTCATGAGTGATCATGAATGCGGGGCAAGTGGAGCAGGAGACAAATATGAGGTGAGATAGAAGGAGTTTGCATGTTCTCTCTTTCTTCCTGTTAAAAGGGAGTTTTTCCTTCCCACTGTCACCAAATGCTTACTCATAGAGGGTCAGTGTATGGTTAAATCTGCTTTGTGGTCTAATTTGTATCAAAAGTACTATATAAAAGTCCGCACCCGTACCAGAACTAGAAAATAGATGGTAAGAAACACACAGATTCACGAGCGACATCAAAGGCAGCTGTAGTCTTCTCACACGAACAAACAACATGTAGAAAATCTGAAATTAAAGGTTGACATCAGAGGGAAGAGACCTAACCCCATACAGATATTCCACGGGACCTTTTCCATCAGCCATTCTTCGTCTCTGAGGATTGAATAGTAATTTTCCTCAGCAAAACATTGGGCCTGGTAATAATGTAGGAGAGTCAAGCATTCACTGCTGTCAGCAACAAATACAGGAAAGTGCATTTCCCTCCAGAAAGTCCCTGCAGAAATATTCACCAACAACGATGACTTAACAAGAAGTTAATAGCTGCGACAGCAGCGCACAATCTGCACTTGACAAATTTCAATTATGTTATTCCATGTGCAGCAAGCTTGTCGTGTTTTATTTGTGTGTGTGTGTGTAAAATATATGTGGAGGCAAATGTTCTCCTGTGCACCAACAAACACCGACTAAAAACTGTGTCTGCAGGGCGAAAATTGAACCTTTAAAAACATGCATGAATATTTATCCATAGTTTCCCTTTAAAATGTCAATCAGGGACTTAAATGAAAATTGATTTCAGCTAACGAGCTTTGAATGTTATTTTGTGCCATCTGAGGAAAATGATGTCACATGTAAGAGGAAATTTTAAAGCCTGAACTAGACATGTTTGTTGTGATTGGGGAGCTGTCACTGGTGATTCATTAGCTGTAGACTGGTCTACCATTGTGAGTCACATGCTTAACCATGATGCAACAGCATTTAGATGTTCCAATCATTGTTTTAAAGAATTGTTTCCTTCGTCCCAAAAAGCATTAATTTCAGACTATTTATCTTCTGCTTGTTTTTTTCCCTGTTACACATCACTGAGTGATCACTGTTAATGAGCTTTAAATGGCATTTTGTGCCTCTTGACTGCATTTACTCCCCATATAATAAGAGTATTAATGTGATGTAATGTATTGTTGGCATTTATTAGTTAATTATAAGATTTTCTGCAGTTTGGATTATGACTAGAGAGCACAGAGTCCATTCCGATCTCAGTGTATATATATATATATATATATATATGCAAACATATTTAAACAGTGTGTAACCAGCTCTGAGCAGAGCCATGCAGAAGACGTCTGCCCTGCAGAGGAGTCCAGGTCACTATTTCAAATCCCCGTTCAACGAGGGCTGCAACAATTAAGATCGCCCAATACTGACACGCCTGCAGGCAGAACGCTGAACCTGCAGCTGCTCAGGTGAAGATGTAATACAGTCCTGGTCACAGGGGGCATTTCTCAGGTTCAGAGCATAGAGCTGTTGAACATCCAAAGCGAGCTGATACTCAAAGGCTTGATTTCCATTAAAGTCAGGTTTAAAACTGAGGGATTTTAGCTCCACCGTATCGTAAAAGAAACTCAGAAGAATTAAGACATATATATAAATATGTAAAGCCTCTGAGATGTGTGTGTGTATTAACAAAACATCATTTTACATGGTTTATTTTCATTTTAAAGCCTCAGTGCAAATAGAAATTCCTGCATGTAATATGTACTCTGGCAGGAGAGAAAGAGCTCTTTTAATAAGCCTTTTATTCTTTATCCATTCAGATATTTCAGTCACTGCAATGCTGGCAGCTTTAAATAATCTTCCTAGAAACAAATTTTTTAGTACTGTGAGGTTTATAACTCTTCTGTTATAACTCTTGTTCTCTATCGCAAGCATATTTAACCAGAAACATTGATGTTTTAACAGCATATTGGCTTCTTTAGCTGCTGCATGTTTCACTGTCTTTGCCAGCTGGTTCCTGACTGTGTCATCGGGGCAGACATAGGGCAAGCCAGCTGGCTAGGGACAGCCTGGGAATACCCCCGAAGAGCTCGAGAGAGACTGTGGGATGAGGGCCGTCTGAGCACCTATACATGGACTGCTCGCCCTGCGAGGCGGATGGATGGAAACACAGATGGGTGGATGGACTGATTGGTGAGGCTTTGAAAGTGTAAAGTAGAGTCTTTCTCATGTGGGTCATCTTCTACACTCTCCAACCTTAACAAGCAACAAGAAGCTCCTCCCCTTTAGAAAAAAAAGACATTTGTTTCCTCGACTGATGATAAATAATTACAAATATAACATAAGCAGTCCTGGCTCGTTTCGTCTGTACAAACTAACGAGCCTTCTTGGATGTTATACACAGGTGTTGCTAATGATTTAACTTTATACTTTTGAACGTTTCCTCACGCGTTAGGTAGACCACATGTGGTACGTCAATCTGACATGATGAAAAAGCGTGTAATAGACACGTGTACATTTCACTGTTGGCCAAAACGTGAACTGTACACACACAAAGACGTTGCAGTAAGCTGCAGAAACAGCAGAGGGAGATATTTTATTTCAAGCCAACATGTAAATAATCACGTGAAAGTGTTTAAACGGACATTCTTAACTCATTTACATGGATGTACATATTAGTCCAAGGACCCTAAACTGTACTTAATACGTGTTTTTGTTCACTAGAGACTTCGTATATTATCTCCTCCTGCTGGGAACACAACTTTGCATGTGTGTCTGTTACACGTTCTGTTGTGATACTGGGTTGTGTACGTGCAGGTGAACAGCAAATTAAATGAAACTTGAGCTTTCATGTTCCCACTTCCAATCAAACGCAGGCAGGCTGCTGCACTGCAGTGTCATGTGACCCTGACCTGGCCAGTTTGTGCAGGTTGGAGAAGATTCCCTCTGGGACGCTCTCGATGAGGTTGTGGTCCAGGCTGAGGGTGTTGACGCTGACAAGCAAAGCGATGGTGTCCCACGGGATTTCCACCAGGTTGTTGTAGCTCAGATCCAAATCCTCCAGAGTCTCCAGGAAGTCCTGTGAGGGGGGCAGAGGCAGGATGCTATTACTGACTTTAATTTCCCAAAGTGGTATAATTTAAAAAATAAACATGACTTTTAAAATCGTTTATCTTCAAGTGCTGGAGTGTAATATTAAAGGGTAAAGAGGCAGATGATAAATAAGCTGACAGTTAAAATAGTAAATAAAAAAAGGAAAGAAGGAAGGCCCAACAGAAAAAAATACACACATTTCCAACAAAAGCGGGGGAAATAAGTACAAAAAAAATCTTTGGTGTAATAAGAAGAGACACAAATTTAGAAATAGAAAGAATGTAGTCCTGAAAATGCAACGTCCAGATGAACAGACTCGTCTTTCTGGAAATCGAAGCCAAACAAAGAAAAAATGGGATCAATTACTCCGGTCAGTAGAGTCCAAACCAGGCTCTCTCTCTAATTGCCTCTAAACAATTCTCATAATCTGGACGTAGATGAAATGCCACGAGTCAGCACACATTACAACGAGCAGACACACAAAACAAAGACAGAAGAGGAAGCTGGATTGAAGGAGTGCAATAAAAGCCTGGTGATCAGCTAAAGTGTTGTCGCTGCCGTAATTGCTCTCATAATTCACACAATCAGGACAGTGTTTGAGTGTCACAATGCCTTGATTCTCATTACAATAATCTATGCTTTATTGCTTTTTCAACAAAGGGGATCTCATTTCCCAGTGACAAAAGAAACTTTAAGAGGCGTGAAGAGAAGTTCAAACAGTTGTGAGAGCAGAGAACGAGTCCCGTTGCATGACTGTCCTCTCAAGAAAATGACAAATGATTTGGTTCAAACTGCTGAAAATAACTGTTTATGTGCAGTTTAATGGTGGGAAATCGGTGCTTGAAATAACTGGCTTTCACAGTGGGGACCGGAGTTTCCTACCATCATGGCCCAAAGCCAGTAGACGAACTCAGCCACGTTCAGCATGCTAACGAATAGCTTACAAATGAAGATGATATTTGTCTTTTTTTCCCATTTAACGGATTCTTGTTGAATTACCAGTATCTGTACACAAACTGAACTCACTGTTATAAAATCTGCCATCGTGAAATTCTATACTTGTTTATATGACAGAAAATAAGGGAGAGTAGCTCGACTTTAGTGTATTATTGTTTTAATAAATTATATCTATCTATGTTGGAGCCTCTTCCTTAGAGATAGGGTGAGAAGTTCGGCCATCCAGGAGGGGCTCAGAGTAGAGCCGCTGCTCCTTCACATCGAAAGGAGCCAGTTGAGGTGGTTCAGGCATCTGACCTCGCCCTGGGCGCCTCCTGGGTGAGGTGCTCCGGACATGTCCCACCGGGAGGAGACCCCGAGGCAGACCCCGGACACGCTGGAGAGATTATATCTCTCGGCTGGCCTGGGAACGCCTTGGTGTTCCCCCGGACGAGCTGGAGGAGGTGGCTGGGGAGAGGGAGGTCTGGGCTTCTCTGCTCAGGCTGCTGCCCCCGCGACCCGGCCCCAGATAAGCGGAAGAAGATGGATGGATGTTGAAACCTCCTGCACATAACGCATTTGGATATAACCACACCTGCACACATTGACCACGTTTGTACCTTTTTATATGCGAGAGGCAGCATAGATCCACGGAGACAAAAACAAACAAAGGTTATTCCTGTTTGATGCTTTGATTTTCACGTTTCACACTCTTGCAGTTGTGCAGTTGCTGTGCGCTGGTTGTGCCCCCTGTTAGCCTCACACAGAATAAAACAGAGTGCAGAGGACAAAAACTGGTTCTTCTAATGTAATCCCAAAATGATATCGCACTGTTGTATATTAGTCTTAAAGAAAGAGATGCTCTTCATTTATATTACCTGACAGTGACTGACTGTGATTGGACAGCTGCAAACAAAATATACATTTAAGTCTTATCAAGTGTCAGTTTGATCATATTTTTATGCAAATGGACAAAAAATGATCTTTTTTGTGTGCTCATTTATTTTCAGTAATGTGGGAAACAGGATGTGTCTGCAGGATGTTTAAAAAAAACACTTATATTAAAGAAAGTTTACTGGAATTTGACTCGTGCTGCATCTCAAGGGACAATGCTTTTAGTAAAATCAACTTTTAGTTATTGTTCTGATTTAGTTGGAGAAACAGCACTTATTCTTGGATAATAAAATCTCTAAAAATTTCATTGAGCAAGAAAGTGAGAGCGACGCAAAGGAGGAAAGGGAGGAGACGGAGGGTTAACTCCATGAGTAAAATGAGACACTGTCTGGTACAGCGAGTGAGAGCGGAGCAGTGAGGGTCGGACTAAAGTTCAGGCAGTCCAATCCATTAGTGAGTTCAGAGTTCACGCCACTCTAGTTTATCTTTCCGCAGAGGTCTGTGAGCCAGTCCTGAGGGGACACTTTCAGGGCTTTAATGAGCAGAGAAAGGACAGCATCATCAAGACGGGGGACACGGTTTATTCTAGGCGGGTTATTAAAAAGGTGTCCAGCTGGGCGGCGGAGTGAGGCGGGCAGGGCTGGCTGCTTCTGCTCGACTTTTACAGCCAAAAATGTTGTCTCACTCTCACACAACACTTGACCCTCAGCACTGGAACTTTGCATTAATGACTTTGCAATAACTTTTCCACTCACCATCTTGGAAAACGGCTCTTTGTGTGAACGCTTGGTTGACAACGAACGCTGAAAGCACAGATTAAAATTTGGTGGATTTAAAACACTTTGTTACACTTTGTTAGTGTAATTTGGGCTTACCCAAAGGAGCTGGTGGCAGCAGAAAGAGCAGTTTCAACACTTCTAAGAGTTTTCGCATCCTTTATGTGACTGATTTTAGTTCATTTTCAGAGCAACTTCTTAATTACACTGTGAAATGCTTCTGCGTATTGAAAAGCAGAGCTTAATTTGTAGGACCACAAGGATTATTTTTAAACTGAAATCATCATTTTAAAGCTACTTCATGTACGAGGTTAAATGGACAGTTGTTGTCCCTCTAGTTTTATTTATGTGTCTCAATTATGGCCCAATTTCTGATATGAAATTACATCCAACAAAACGTTCTTCTTCATGTGTCTTTGAGGAGTTTCTGTCCTGGTTTAATAAAAGTTAAAAACAGAAACCTTCAAACGTCAATAGATTTCATTTAACCACCTTATTTTTTACATATTTAAAATATAGATTTTCTCTTCTTTGACCTTTCACTGGAGAACACCGGGTTGTTTGGATTAACGATCTGCTCGGTTAGTTCTTCCTATACGGAGCCTTCAGGAGCACTGTGTCTGCTGATGGTGGGTTGTTAAAACGTTAGTTCAGCACACTGGTGACATTTTGATTAGGTCTTTGACTTTATCATTGTACTGTTCAAGCTGCATGTTTAGCTCTGCTTTTGTACCTGAAAGGCTCCCTCTGATATACTGTGCAGCTGGTTGTTGGCCAGGATGAGGTGCCTCAGGTTCACCAGGCCCTGGAAGTGAGAGTCATCCAGCACGGTGAGGCGGTTGGCATCCAGGTGGAGGGCGTGGAGGTCCTGGAGATCGGCAAAGGTGTACGGTCTGATCTGGCTGATGGTGTTTCGACTTAGTGTCAGGTGGATCTGGACATGCAGGATAACACAAGGTCGACATTAAATAACACATTTGTTGTCAACTCATTTTTTTTTCCTTTTTAAAACTCAAAAATGGAGCAAAATGGATGAAAGAAATCTAATAAAGTTCCTTTTGCATATTTCTGTGTAGGGAGGTAAGGACTAGCTTATGAGTCACCACTCAAGACACAATGTTTAGTCTGAGCAGGTTGAACTCTCGTGTCTGTGGAGATTAAACTGGTATTTAACCTTCCACCTTTTTTCATCAATTATACTAGTAATTAACATGTCGGTACAATGGGTCAATGAATGAGTCCGGTATCCATTTATACATAAAGCTATCATTAAAAAGCTGAGGTCAGGAATTGCAGCCTGCTAAATACCTCCACTGTACACAAAATAAGAGCGCGCAGATGTAAAAATATATTCTATTAACGCCCAAGAAAAGGTCATTGAGCCCCCACACATTTAAAATCTGCTGTGGAAATGAGCCTTGATCACAGGGGACATCTGTGGCGCTCCGTCACGCTCATCACCAAACGATTAAAGCCTCATTTCCCACGTTTCCTTGTGTGTGAGCAAACATCGTGCATGCCGTCGTGCTCACACTAGAGAGAAAAGTTATATTTCACACACTAAGGAAGTCTCCAGCTGTGACAAGTGTGTCTATTTGGTGGGTAAATATCTGATGTTGGTGGTTTTCTTCTTGAGCTGCGTGCAGTGAAGCCTCGTCGCCCCCATTACTGTGATTACCGTGGGATTAATTAGTGAAATCCATTAAGATATCAGAAATGTCACCTCAGTCAACATGTTGTGCTGTAAGGGGCAGATGTTCCTAATGTTTCTCTGTGGAATAAACATGACATGTTGCCTCATTTCTTACTTTCACATTCAGAGTTTTCTTTACTCTGATGAATGCTTGCAAACCCTCCTCAGACACTATCACACCATCAATCTGTGATGCACAGTTTATTTCTGAATTTATTTTGAACTCAAGTTCGCTGCTCAGGTAAATGTTCTGCATTTCTGCTACAGGATGCTGCACGATGAGCCAAGTTTTTACTGACAATTTTACAAAAATACAAACATCATAAATTAAAATATTAGTATAAATATGATCTGTGTGACAAAAGCCTGTGCTAGATCGTGCTCACGGTGTTGTTCTGTGCATTAGAACACGTGTCTGTTATTTAAGCATCACTCTGCTCTGCTTTGGACACAAAGTGAGGATTAAAGTCTGTCGCTCTTTGTTTGTTGGGTCTGGACGGTTCTGTTTAAACTGGTTCTAAAACTCCTGTAACGAGCTATTTCACAGCATCAAACAAGGTCACCTGACCACGAAGAGTTTTCTAACACCACTTCTGCCGGGCGCTCTCTGTAAAACCCTGGAACCTGTTCAGTGTGGTAAATGTTCACTGATTAACACTTTATTGTAATGCCACTGCATGACTGAGACTTATAACCAGGGTTGGGTGAGAGAAACCTTCCTGCAGTTGATTAAAGCTGTGTCATTAAAACTCCTTGTAGCTTTAAAATGTTGCTTTTAACATTTGAATGACTGCTGCTGTGCATCTTCAGCAATCCAGTCAAGCAGGCTGGGAGATCCTGAAGTACAGGATTACTTTTCTCAATAAATTCCCCTGCGTAACATTAGAAACCTATAACATGAATCTGAACTGTTGCTGCAATATAACTGAAATAATAATGATTCATCTATGATGGCTTAACAAGTCTTCTGGCTCAGTGTTGCCAAAAAAATGTGATTCATGTAAATAAAAGTCTGTTCAATAAGCTAATAAGTACCGAGCACGGTTGATTAAACATAATCAATATGTTGGGCATCAGTAACATAAATGTTTAGAATAACTTGGCTTCCCTTTTGCTGTGATCTTTTTCATGCAAAGCTAAAACAACATAAAAAAAGGGATTTCTGGCAGGAGCGGCACAGGAATCAGCCCAGGTGGAGCCGAAGGCAGCTACAGTGCAAACATGAACGTGAAGGTGTTAAAAAGTGAGCTCTGACCAGGCTGGTCATGTTGGCGAAGTCACGGTGCCTCAGCGTCGTGATGAAGTTGTCCATCAGCCTGAGCTCGGCCGTCTGGCGGTCAATGTTGGGTGGGACGAAGAGGAGGCCTGTCTTGGCGCACAGCACTGTGTAGGACGGCAGCAGATTCTGGCACGTGCACCGCTTCGGACACAGCATGGACGAGGAGGAGGAAGGGAGGGAGGACAGGACGATGAAGAGGAGAGGGCAGACCAGCAAGGAGATGACATCCATGGCTGCTCTCCTGCTGCAACAGAGAAAGGAAGAACACATCAGTTCATGCAGCAGCACACACTCAAGCATCAAACTGGACTTTAAAAACACCCAGCAGGGGACGAAAATGACATCCACAGCTCACGCAGAGCATCAAATTAAGAAAATAAAACTGCACTTGATCCAAATCAGCACTCCTTGGTCTGATTTAAAGGGTTGGTTATTCAGCAAAGACAGTCAAACACTCCAGGATGACTCTATAAATGATTATTCAT
>VOQK01029951.1:8270-18404 GCA_015052645.1 Benitochromis conjunctus | reverse complement strand
ACCATACTTGTTATTAATCTCTGGCTCTCTTCCACAGCATGTGTTTTATCCTGTCTTCCTTCTTTCACCCCAACCGGTCGCAGCAGATGGCCGCCCCTCCCTGAGCCTGGTTCTGCCGGAGGTTTCTTCCTGTTAAAAGGGAGTTTTCCTTCCCACTGTCGCCAAAGTGCTTGCTCATAGGGGGTCATATGATTGTTGGGTTTTTCACTGTATGTATTATTGTAGGGTCTACCTTACAATGTAAAGCGCCTTGAGGCGACTGTTGTTATGATTTGGCGCTATATAAATAAAATTGAATTGAATTGAATTGAGACGCACATCATGGATGCATGCATTAACTGTGTGACGCCGTCTCGTCAATATGGACACAAATCTCCAGCCCTTTATTTAATCTTTACCATGCAGAATTAAAGCAGTTGACCAGCACGGGGGACCTAACAGAGTAGCCAGGGACTGTGTCTCTTTGGAAGGATCCCTCCCCCACAAACTCCAGGCCCATTTCTACCTGTAGCTGTTTCTTAACACGCTCGTTCTTCTGGGCCTCCGTGATTCGTTCCTCCTCGCTGCGGTGGCTGGTGACGCCGTCGCTGAGGAGCTCGGCACTGGCTTCGGCGTTCGTTTCATCCTGCTCGTCATTTTCTAGCGCCGGTGGAGATGTCATGGCTGTCTTAAGTTCTTCCCTGGTCTTCTCCAGGTCCTCTTGTGCTGACAGAGCCTAGAAAGAACATACATGCATACTTAGAAAGAGCAATGGAAACCACGCACGCACGCGCACACACACAGGCAGGGGTTACGTTACTTTGTGTTGCCATTCTGTTGCTTCCTCTTCTTTTTTCCTCTTTGAATCCTCAAGCAGAGCGATTTTGGCGGTGAACTCTGCTAACTCAGCAGCCTGTTGAAAATAATAACACATCCAAGCAAAATGTTATCACAAACATAACCGACAGTTCAAGCGCAGAAAGGTAATATTGTGATATCTTAGGGAAAGGATAGTTCTGGTGGAGAAACTCCAGAGAAACCTTTGCTTCACGGTTACTTATTTTTTTTTGCATGATGTGTTTATTTATGAGAGAAAATTCCTAAACGTGAATAAAAGAGGAAAATAATGAATAATCACTGAACTGGTCAAACATGAATCTATGTTCTTCACAGGCTTTGAAACGTAAAATGAATTTGAATCTATAACAAAAAAGAAACTGTTTCGTGGTTTTTCACAGATATTATGGCATCTACACCGGGACCACAGCACCAGTATAAGTGAATGAGTATCTGCGTGCGTGTGCAGGTACCAGTTGTTCCTGGGTCTTCATCTGGTCAGCGGCCTGTTGAGCCAGCGCTGCCTTGGCCTCCTCCGCCACCTGCCTCTCCCTCTCCAGCCGCTCTGCTTCTTCCTTTGCCCGCTTCCTCTCCTGCTCCAACTCCAGGGCTCTGCGGGTCTGCTCCTCCAGCTCTGCAGGCACACACACGTCCACATGGCAGCGTCTCAATACGCATCGCTGACAAATCCTAAGTGACCATAGGACCGCCTGTTGCTATGGTGCACCGTTAACATGCAGTGACCACAGCTTCAGATTAGTTTGAGTTTTTGTTTTCTATTCAGTTCAGTCTCCAGAGTGGATTGAACCTTTTTGCTCTCAGACTGTTTAGTTTGTATTTGGTCCAGGGTTAGTTTTAGTGTTTTAAACTCTCAGCTTATGCAGGCATCTCAAGTCTTAATACAGAAATCCATTTATTAAAAAAAAAGTCAACATGAGTCGAGTTATTATTATTATTATTATTATTATTATTATTATTATTATTATTATTTCTCTTAACTAAAATGGTTGTCACCGCTATTTTTAAGCTTTACTTTAACAACCCTGGATGTAAAGTCGTGAACAAATATATAGTTTTTTTAAATAACATTTATTTTTAATGATGAACCTAAAACATTTTATGTAAAACAATCCAAGTCAAAGAACTGCAGCAGAACAATATTTTGAAATGTTAATTAAGTCTATATTTCTTTAAAGTTAAAATAAAATCTGTTTACTTTTCATTTTTTACATGTCCACATTTGTACCTGTACAGTCCAGATACAGATTGGCGAATCAAACGCTTCGAGCACTTCTTAGATTAAAAACACGGCGCGAGCACAGCCTGCTGCTGCCTGCGGTCTGCACGGCAGCTTCTATGTTATGCAGTTCCCAAATGTTAAACATCAACCAAGTAATGCAAACTTGTGGGTAGGTGTGCAGATGATCAGATTAGATACACTTTAAAATAACCCTCGCTTCGACATGGGGAACTGCATTTGACCTCCGGGGAATAAGAACAGGCTCACCGTTCAGTGATGAAAGCTTTATTACAAAATGTCTGTTATCAGTTCAGTACTGAAACCACAATTACAGTTATGCCAGGAAACCTTTTGATTTCATTATTCACTATCAACAATCAGTCATCAGTACAAGCGTGTCATTACTTAGAATAACATAGAGACATAGAAATATCATGGCTCAGAGTGGATACGGTTCAACTTGAGCTACGCTTCAAAGTTTTATTTAAGCTTCAAGCCTGTAACGACTCCCAGGGCTGAAAGAAATATCTACGTGTCACAGGCCGACGAACAGAAGGGTTTAGTACGTAGTGAGAGTAACGGCCTTGTGTGAGTCCTGATAGTGGCTCTCTTTCCCTGGCTAAATCGCCATAGTTCCTTACACTGGACACATAACGTGATCAGGAACAGGTTATGTTCAGCTTTGGTTTCAAATCATCTGGAAGTGCCATGTTGTGACTGATTCTTTCATTTACAGTGTGTTTTAAGAAAAAAAACATAACATAATCAAGGGAATGTGCATGGAGTCATTTGGTGATGCAGAGAATGTATAAATATACTTATACTCTAATCTGCTGTGTGTGTGTTTTACCCAGCTGGAACTGCAGCTACTACACCACAGCTTAGATAGTTGATCAGACTGTCACCAAGAGGACCTGTCAAATCAATCAAATTCATTTCACTTCGATGTGCCAATAAACTCTCAGACTGTGGGTCAGCAAGCTTTATTATTTAAATGTATACAGGTTTTAGGTTTCGGGCCTATAATGTGCAGCTGTCGCCTCAGAAATAAAGAGCAGCACTCAGTGGTGAAATAAGTAGCTGGAATTAAACTATTTAAGTGCTCCGTGAGCTAAATCACCAGATCTTACGTCTCATTTACAACAGTCTTGAATTTTACCGTTTTATGTTCTTTACAGTTTTTTAATCACCATTTTACCATCTGCATGTGTGATCAGTGTAGGAGGTGAAATGCCCCTTTTTAATGTGAGTGTGCACAGAGCCTGAGACACAGAGCTAAACAGAGGAAGCTGATAACCATCGTCATGACAGCCGTTATCTCCAAGTGGGGCTTTGCTGAGCCAGCTAAAGCAAACAAAGCCCAGCCAAAATACTTCCTTTAGCTTCATTTGTAGTACACCCCACTGTCTCACACACACACGCACACACACACACACACACACACACAAGTGAACTGGGTGGAGACGTACCTTTCTGAGCTCTCTGAGTTTGCTCTTCAATCTGCCTCAGCCTCTCCATCAGCTCCTCCTTCTCTCGCTCTATTCGCTCCTTCTCTTTCTCTGCAAGCTCTCGCTTTTTCTTCTCATTCTCCAGCTGTGCCCTGTCCAGACCATAAAGAAAGCAAACGTCACATGATTTTGTGCTGACAAAAATCAAGAGGAACGTTTTAAATGTTTGTGCTTCCAGCTTCATATCAATTAACCATTTAACCCAGTTTCCCACACAAAGCTGTGGTTCCCGTGTTCATGTGAACCCACTGACACACAACAAAACATGTTTTTTTGCGTGGATACTCAGATCGACTGACTACTCAGTTTACATCATCTTGCAATCTTTACCTGTTTATCCATAACAACCACATGATATTGTCACACACAGACTGAGGATGATAAAACAATGTTTTACAAAAAACTAATGTAGTCAATAAAAGACACTTTTAGCAATTTGTGACGTGAAACTAAATCCGCCTACATACAAAATGTGCACAAAAATTCAGCACAAACTGAAACCAACACTGGACACACTGATGGCATTTATAAAAACAGCCACATCACCTGCTACCAAACAGAAATATGCGGAAATTTCCAGTTAACAGAAAAAAGTTGTTTTCTCTAGCAGTCAAAGGCTCAGCCTTACAAGATAGTTTTTTTCAAAGCAGCACTACCCCCTAGTGGTCAGAAAGTATTACTAGTGTACTGTCACTTATGCAGTTGTCATACAAGGTGTGCAGTACTAGGAGACATACAGGAGAGACTGCTGGGAAATGACTACCAACTCCATTTGGAAACAGCTTGTATGTATTTAGATATAAACTCCCTGGAATAAATCCATTAATAGGTCAATTTGGGGTTTTTTTATATATAAAAACATAACAAAAACCCCTCAGCTATTCAACAGAATCACAGTGCGTCCTTGTTCCGTGTACGTTTGTTGTAAAACTCCCAAGGAGCAGAGAAAGGCACAAAGAAAACATACTAATGAATATCGGGAAAAGGAAAAACATGTGCTGTACCTCTCCATCTGCTTGTGGTGCTTCTCCTCCCTGGCCTGAGCCTTCATCTGCTGCACCTCAATAGTATCAGGCTTCCTCCTCCTCATGTACAGCTCGTGGTTTCCCATACACAACGCCAGGATACGCTTGTTGATCCGCAACCGCGGAGCGTAGAACACAAAGTCCTGGAGGAAGCCGGAGGAAGAAAGTGTTAGTAAGTAAAAATGTTATTCTTATTAAACCACGCATGAATTCATCAGCACTTACTGGAGCCTTCTTGTCAATGGGCTTGATGACAAACTTTTTGTCGTTGAAGGAAATGTTTCTAATCTCGCTCCAGGGGAAACCGATCTTTGGTGACAGCCTGGGGCAGCAGAGACAGAGAATTTACTCTACTTCAGACAAATGCACGAGCTGGTAAACACAAAACTTAACAACAACAAACAAACAAACAAACAAACAAACAAACAAACAAACAAACAAACAAACAAACAAAGGCTTTCAGAAGATCCTGATTTTGATTCAACAGTAAGTTGTGTACTGCTGGTCACAACCACTAGAGGGCAATATTGCCAACGCATCCCAGGCCTTATTTACATACTCAGACTAAACACCAAACAAAGTGTTAGAATGTGGAGTTAATGATCTAAACAAACGACTGAATAAAGTTTTCTTGTGTAATTAAGTTGAATGATTTCAAACATTCTCTCCCCATGATCACTTATTTAAAAAACCTTATTATTCTGGAGCAATATTTAACAATAATGATGATATCCACAAGTAACACAAGTATACATCATGTACATGTGCAGAGTTATTACTTGTCTTCATGCTCGTAGATGTTGAGTCCCAGGGCGTCGACCCCGAGCCACAGCTCTGTGCCCTTCTTGTTTTTAATTTCAAAGTAGTTGACGCCGTACATCTCAAGGTCCTGAGCGATCTTCAGATACTCCATCATCGCGTCCTCCCTGCACACACAATAGGAGACAACAGTTAGCAGGTGAACCATGCAGGTGCCGGTGGCCTTAAAACCAGTACACTCACCTGAGCATGCTTCTGTGTTCCTCGTGCCACGTCTGTATTCTGTCCTCCCACTGCTCCTTTGTCAACTTGTGTTGCTCCAGAACTCTACAGGACACAAAACGCAAGAGTTAACAGTAAAAATAATAACACAATAAGCTCTCTTGGGCTTTTAACCATGCTACAATTTACAGAAGAGAGGCTCTGGGATCAGATATTTCAACGTGGGTCTTCATTAGTGTAGTATATTGTGTATCTGTGTATGTGTATTGATTTTACCTCTGTGGCAGTAGCCGGTCAGACGCCAGGTAACCAGGTTTGTGAATATCTTTGTTATAGTCTCCGTATTTGGCCTGAACAGCATACGAGGCCAGCAGCACGGCTGTCTCTGGAGGACAGTAGTTCTCATCATTCAGAATGGCCTCCTTTACCTGCTCAGAGGACACATATAACCAGAAACACACAAAAGTCAAGGTCTTCTGACTTTATAATTCACGGGTAAGAAAGAACATGCTGCTTTTCCAGCAGAAATGAGTTGAACTAAAATAGTAACGCAGTCCAAAGATGCAAGTTTTTAAAATACATTTATATCTCTAATCATTAATTAATGAATTTCACACTCTGGCTTTCTCCCATGTGTCTACTCCTGCTCTGTTTAACCCCAACCGATGGCTACGCCTCCCTGAGCCTGGTTCTGCTGGAGGTTTCATCCTGTTAAAGGGGAGTTTTTCCTTCCCACTGTTGCCAAGTGCTTGTTCACAGGGGGCCATCTGATTTTTGGGGTGTTTCTTCCTTCGTGTAGGATTTTTAATATAAAGCACCTTGAGCAGACATCATCTTTGGCAGATGTAAAGCGTTCTATCTTAAGTCCAAAGAAGGAATTTCTGAGTTCACAGTCAGAATTCGCTGTAAACTGGAACACCCCCTCTAGTCGGACTTCCACTTCAGAAGTTGGTGCGCCCCTACCAACCCTAACTTAACAATCCAAGATGGCGGCAGTGTATGTAAACATTTGTGAAACTTGTACTCTGCACTACATGTGTGTATTTGAGACTCGGTAAATAAGCAATATGCAGAACACTGACCAGGTTCTATCCATGAATGTGCCACATTAATGGCTCTACCTTTACCTTTGCTAAGCAGTAACACAAACCCCGTTTATTCTTGCTTTTCTGACATTCCTAATGGAACGTGCTACACTTGGGAGTAATGTCATTCCCAGTTCCAACTTACGAGGCAAATGGAACACAGCTGTGATGTTTCAGTGTCCGCAACAGAGTACAGTTAGTGCTGAGTAATCATTCCTGTTTTACCTGGAGGGAAGCACACTGCCTGGGCTGCATGAGCAGTTGGTGATTTGTAAAGTGACGTCTCAAAAAAGTCGTCAGGCTAGTGCACCTCAGATTCAAGGACACTTCAAAGAAGCATAGCGGGAATGACTACTCAACCGTGGTGTCTCCAGCTGTCCGCGCCCACAGCAGAGTATAACTGAGGCCTTGATATATCAGAGAACTGGAGGTGACAGTCAGTGGGTGGGGTATAGTTATATGAATGTAGGGGGATGACAGGGATTTTCACTAAACAGCAGGATTCAGAGATTCTGTCAATATTCGTCAACACCAGGGATGCACATTAAATACGGTTATTAAAACAAAAAAGAAAAAATGTTGCTGATGCAGATAGGGAAATAAATAATGATTAAAAACTAAAAACAAAGAAATCATACCTGATTGAAACGTTTCAAGTACCATCAAACCACCTTTCAATATTATATTTAATAAATGTAAGCCATAGGTACTTTTTTTTTTTAAATTTGCTGATATGTTGATCCATCTACTGCCATGACTGAGGCAGAAGGCAAATATTAGCATGACCTATATTAGCCACAACAGCCACCTTACTGGGAAAGACACCAGCTCAAAAACAGCTGTGATTATTGTCTTCGATGAGAAAGCTGTAGATCACCGCTCAGTTTTCACGCAGGTCTACCTCCAAACGAACTTGGCAGCCTGAGCAGTTCACTGTACCTGCAGGAAGAAAAGCTTCTGTGTGATCTCCTGGATGAGCTCCTCAGAAACATCCTCAGGGAAGAACTTGGCTCTGAACTTGAACTGCAGCGGATTCTCCTTCTTGACATCCTGCTGGGTCACCTGGAGGGAACACCCGAACACAAGCCTTCATCACCTGCCCTTTACAAAGTGCATGTGACGTGAAAGTCACAAACAAACAAACTGAAAATAGATTAAAAAGAGTTCTCAGTGTTTATGGTCCATCCTCTACATCACGTTATAACGTATTAACAACGGGATGATGAATGTTTACCATTTACAGGGAGTCATAAGATTAAAATGGAGCTGTTCCAAAGAATATAAACATAAGCATGTTTAAGCTACGCCGTGTGATGAATTTCGTCCTGTGTTTTGAGAAGCCTCTCTTAGCGTCTCTCACCTTCTTATTGAGCTTGAGCCACGTCACGTAGCCTTTGCTGTCTGTGTACTGCAGGCCGAAGAACCAGACCTCCCTCAGACCGACTGTTTTCACCACCTGAAACCACAAATATATCTTTTGTTTTTCCCTTCCTCTTCAAAAAGTCTTAAAATTTCCCCGACACCTGTAGTCACTGTTATCTGTACCCTTTCAGTGCTTTCGGGATTTGAGACCACAACTTGTACGCACTGCGTCAGAAACAGTAAAAGTGCTCCGTCATCTCAGTGGTATCATGTACCGACGGCAATCTTACCAAAGCAATGCATCATTCAAGAGTGAAACTGAATATTTTCCCTTCACCTCAAACCGCACCTTTCCTCCCGATTCTCAAACACAATTCTCTGTTTGTCTATTGTCTCATGTACACACAGAGAGGAAGCGTGAGAAAGAGACGATCCCAGAGGGGATGTAGACACTCAGATGTTCGGGTGATTTACACAGTCGATACCACGCCACTTCTACCGTGTAATTAACTCTTTCTCACGCACAGAGAATAAAAGAGATGCTGACATAAACAAGCTAAAAACCATGTGTATCAAATAGTCGCATGCACAACTGCAAAAGCCCCCACAAACACCCCCCCCACCCAAAAAAACCCACACCGTTGCGATGGTAACGGTACAATCAATTACATTTCCACACACACACACACACACACACACACACACACACACACACACGCCTACACAAAGCGGCCTCCAGCGGGACTGCGGTACGAGGAGACCGCTATTTGCATGCCGAGAGGCTCAGCATGCAAATTTAGAAGGAAAGCCTAGGAATATGGATGAGAGACTTCAGGATGAGAGGGGAGGAATGATGAGTGCAGCAGAGAAGGGGAAAGACAGCAACATAAAAAGCTGACTGGACCTCTGAACAGGACTCTCCTGCTTTCATGCTGGATAAAGACATTCACTCACACAGGCAACTTTACAAGCGAGTGTGATTATCACCCATCGCAGGCTTACATGTTTGGGTTAGTTTGTTTGAAAAGCTTTCCCATCATCCTGTGTGTGCGCGCTTGTGTGCATGTGTGCTTGAGTGAGTCCTTCATAGTGAGCTCTGCAGCCTCTTTATCAATGAAGCCCTCACTTCATTCATGTGAATCTGGACCATTACGAGTGAATCAGGACATGCAGCACAGGTTTTCCCTGTGCTGCATGTCATTTGCCTTCTGGACATGTGACTTCCTGTACTGCAGGTAACATAGCCACGCTGCATTTAAAAGGATCTCAGGAAGACTGGACAGTTTTCATACCACAAGATTATAAAGGATGCAGAAGAAATATAGCTCATGAAGCGCGTCATATCAATCGCAGTTTATATGACTATAATCACACGGTTTAAAAAGAACTGCATCTCTACAAAAAGACAACTATGTCAGCATCTCCATGACCGAGGTTGCTATAGACAATCTTTACCAGCTGATCACCGCTGACACTTCTACTGCCAGCAGCGAGGACTATAATACTGCACAGTACTACAGATAGTGCATGTAGACAGGTGTGCTTCATGGAGCGCTGTAGTGAGATGTTGCTGCACTCCTGGACCACAGTGTGGCTTCAGGACTTCTTGTGGATACTAATTTGAAATGTGGGAGGACTGTACTAGCTGTAATTGAGAGGTGGTCTAACATATGAGGGAATCTCCATCATCCAAACATTGAACTTTTAGATGTTGGAATGCATCCATCAACACACTGATGTGTGTGTGTTTCTGTGGAATGACCGTGGCTGTGGATATTTAGTGGATCCAGACCACGCCCTCCACCATTTACAACAAGCAGCTGAACACTTTGCCTAACATTTATTTCAGCTCCGCTGCCACAGCGACAGACACTCAAAGTCTTTTCCACTTTATACCAAGAGACCTGCTTTTTAATGGGCTTTTACATTTTTAGTACCATTTGAGGTGTAGTTTTTTTTTTATTGAGTGAAGTGTTTTTCACCCTTTGACTACTGTAACACTGTAATTTTCAAACATTTGGGATGAATAAAATATTTCTCATTATTATTATTATTAGAAAAAAAAAAAAAAAAAAATAAAAAAATAAAAAAAAAAAAATTTTAAAAATTAAATTTAA
>VOQK01029948.1:34731-46152 GCA_015052645.1 Benitochromis conjunctus | reverse complement strand
AGAGTTATTATCAATAGCAAAGAAACGTCTGAGAAATTCTTTGGAAGGGTAAACACCAGAGAGGATTTTATAGTGTGTGTGTGTGTGTGTGTGTGTGTGTGGGTGTGTGTGTGCGCGCGTGCGTGTGTGGCAAAGAAGCACAAAGAAACTGAACCTCAAAGGAAGAAAATCCATTTTTAACAGGCTCAGTTAAGTAAAGTATAATTAATGAGGGGATTATTAAAAAAATTAGAACCAAAAATCTTAAATAATAAGAATAATTGATTTTCTGTTATTCACACAAAGTATTCCTTATTTAGATGTTTAGTCTGTTCGGTGTATCAGAAAGAGCTGCAGAAATACATCTGGAAACTATTTTTATTAAAGTACTACATGCTTCTCCTCCAACGGGGTCACACGTGTCTCTCTGCGTTGCTCAGACACTGAACTTAAACAGCTTTTTGCCATTAGTCATCTACATAGTTGTTGTATTGGGACATTGAAACAGAGCAGATGTCTTTAAAATCATCTTAAACGATCCAAACCTCTCTCGCCGTATGTGAAAAATAACTGCACCCTAAACCTAAATCTAGCTTATTCAGCCTTGACTGAGTGGCAAATGGTACATACTGTATGAAACTGCAATTAGGTGGCACCCAAACATCTGACACCACAAGTCAAGGTAAGGATGTTTAGGTTTCTCAGTTCTTATAACTGTTCAGTGGTGCTTTAGGTGACTGTGGAGGAAAGTAATTGTCAGTTTGTACTTGTTGATCAAGTACAAACTGACAATTACGTTTTGGCTCATTATCGTGCTGCAGTATGAATCCTTGTCCATAAAGAGGCACAGCAGAGGGTCGAGCATGCCTTTAAATGGAGTACTGCTTCTCCTGAGTCATAGTGTACATGTTTGACTATGGATGACTCCTTGAGGTATCATCCCCTCTCTTATCTTTATCTCCTTACATTCACCGTTCTGTTAAAGCCAATAATTTCTAATAGGGATTTACCAATAAATATGACCTTCTTCCATCATCTACTGACGTATCCATCCAAAGTATTTCCATGTCTTGGAAACCTTAATTTCACACGGAGAGAGTCTATCTTCACTAGAAGCTTTTACTTAGTCATGTTTCCTCACTAACACAATGCTGCTTAGCCAGCAATGCTCTGCTCGAACCTTGAGGCATAGCCATATTTATAGCAGGTGAACAATGGCTGTAGTTGAATAAGTCTCTGGTGAGTCAATCAAATCCACCCCAGCACCATCCAAACGCTGCTTTATTGGAAGGATGCACGTCAAGGGAATCTAACTTTTTGTATAAAGCAGGGAAAATGGGCAATGTGACAAACCTGCTACAACTTGGCTGCTGACATAGAAACAGCGAAGAACCTCAAATTCATCTTCACTTCACACGCTTTACAATATTTCTAAACCCTCAAACTTTGTATTTCTGGTGTTAATGGCAGATACTTTTCAAAGCTTTTTCTGTCTATGTCAGCAAGGGAATAATTCTACTATATGTTTATTAGAGAGGTCATAGTGAGCGCTGGTAGTGCCTACAGAATTATCCTTCTCTGATAACAAATGCCTTCCCCTATCCCATGGGGCTGTTGGAAAAAAAAAAAAAACTGGATAATTTGAAGGCCTTCACATTGGAGTGCTCCAGTTGAGCCTCATTTGCTCTGCTTTCCACATTTGAATGCTTCTTACACAGAGGGTCCAGACAATTTGGCAAGGACAGTATGAATGCTTACAACAAGTTTCAGGCAATGTGGACTGAATGCATTTTCTACACACCCAACAGCAATCTGATATAAAGGTTTCAAGACTTAGCCTGGAAGGATTTGGGGTCCGAAGGCAGAAAACTATTAACTCTCCTTTCCCAGTTCTAATAAGATGGAGAAATACCTGCTTGGGAGCAATTACTGGCAGGGCACAAATTATAATGGCAAAGTGCAAAGCAAAGACTGTAATTCAGTTAGTAGAGTTCAGCTTTAGCTTTACCCCTAAACACTGCTGCCTAACAGAGTTTGATAGTCTTATTTAATGCATCACAATATCTGCTTCCTCTGACTGTCTTCCCAAATTTGCATAGTGCAACATCATCATTGACGGGGTATTAAGCAGATGGGATCACTCAACTGCTTATATTGAAAAAACAAAACAAAACATTAAAACGTTACGAGACAAAGCATTAGGCAAGATTTGTGTTTGTTTGTTACATATGTTGTTCCACTGTTGGGTGTTAATATTTAAAATGAGCAGGATGAAAATCCATGAATATAAAAAAGCAAAGCTAGTCTAGTATATCCAAGACTACAAATCCTGGGTTTGTAAATTAGCATAATTAGCATTATACGCTCTTTAAATCAGCAGCAATTGCATGTTTAAACATGGAGCGGTGGACACATCTTTCATTTGGCCTGACAATTGTTAAAAGACATAACAAAGGAAAAGTTAGTGCTCTTGAACGATAACCTGCAATTAGAAGATAAGAACTGCGATCCAACAGTCCTTTTAATCTGCAGTTTGTTTTTCTTTCGGTATATTTCATAATTAAATTGTGTACTGACGGCCTGAGAGCTGCTTGAGGCATCGTAAGCAAACAAACTGCTGTGCACTAAATTTTGCCTGCTTTGGGGTAGAAAACATGTCATCAAGTCTTTTTGAAAACACAAAATATCAACTGCGGCATGTACATAATGTATCCAGGAATATATCCAAGATCAAGCTACGACAATAGAAACTTGCTTTATTTATTTATTTATTTATTTATTAATCAAAGTTGTACTTTTGTACTGTTTCTTATATATTTAAAAAAAAAATCAAAATTGTGATATTTTATTTCTTTTCAGAAGATTTCACCAAAAACTTTCCAATTTCAACAGCTTAAATTACAGAATAGTCTTCTTCTACAACATGTAACATTAATGGATTACCAACGTTAAGCAAACACAAGTAAATACAGGAAACACAAAATAGTGCAGTAATAGAAACATTTTAAAAAGTTAAACATAAACAGAGAAGATTCTATTTTTCTGCCAGCGTATTGCTTTCATTTCAAATGCACACATAATATTTCCATGAGCATAATAATTTTGTATGTAAACGCGTTTTAAAAATGTAAATATTCCTTTTTGATTTGATTTACCCAGGAGAGTCCAAGAATAAAAGTATACGCTCATAAACTTTTCATAATGGAAAAACATCCCTCATCACTAAAACAACTACATGACTCTACAACTACAAAGAACTCTTCAGGAACCACCAATCTATACACCTTTCTTTTAACACACACCACCACTAGTACTCTACTTGACCTGTTATTCTTTGCAAATTGAGTTTCTTGTAGGCAATTTCTTATTTATCTGTGAAGTTCAACCTCAGTGACACCAGCCTAATCTGCAGTGCTTCTAAACTGGTACTTGATTGCTGCCCCTGCGATGAGGAAGACAAGCCCCAAAACACAAAAGCAAGAAACATTTCAATCCAAAGTGAAAGTTCTATTCTGTATCATTGAATCAAGCTGGTAAACAATTTTCCCTCTCTCTCTCTCTCTCTCTGTGCAGTTACCGATTCAATCAACGGAGGCTCTTGTTGACATAGCATACCAAATCCAACTGTTGGAGAGAACAGAATTCCCTCAGATAATAAAATTGCAGCTAAAGGCCTGAGAGAAGGAGGAAAACAAACAATTCAGATTGTATTCGCTGCCAAATCCTCTTATAGCATAATGCATTTACCCAGGGCCAGCACCGGCTTTCTGGGGTCCCAACAATTTGACTGACAAACATTTTAATTTACAACCCATTCATCTGATCAACACGGTGACACAGCTTCCACAGTAGCGAAATGGTGTTAAAGTATGCTCTGCATGCTGATAAAAAGCTATCTTGCGATAGTGTATTGTCGGTGGTTTCTTCAATAAAACTGTTTACTGCCGCAGTGATTTCAAATTTAAATCTGGTGTGCTGAAAGGGGACGACATCAGTAAAAATGCAATCAGGGACCGCGATTCACTGCCAAGGCTGAAAATTCCCTCTACATCACACAAAAATTACGTTTCTCGACCGAGAAGGATTTCTGCATGTGGACGTGTTGGGTTTCTGAGAACATCAAGACAATATCTTCTCATTTTTTCACCATATTATCATCTTTTTTAAGATAATGATATGTCGTAGATGTACTATAAGACAATATCCTGCAAAAAGTCCAGTCTTGTAAGTAATGGTGATGAACCTGTCCAAACACTTCAGCATCCAAATCAGGATCAGGATGAAATGCAGGAATACAAAAGTTAATCTTTCTCAGTTGGGCCCAGCCCCGCTTCAAGTATAATGACATGTAAATCCACTCAAAGAGCCCGAGTAATCTAGCAACCAAGCAAACCAAACTAATCACATAACCTCCTCCTTCCCCCAGGCAAAATTGCTTTAGAGTAATCATCACGAACCATTATAGAAAGTGTAAAAAGATGAATCGCACTCTGTTTTTCTTCAGGGATTCAGAAAAAGAAGCAAGGAAAAGAAGATTTTTAAACTTTATTTTGAGGCAAATATGGAAAAAACGCACTCATACTGTGATTTCCATTGATTTTTAATTTCACTATTAAAAGCTGACTTTGTGTGGTGGTTGAGAAGAAGTGCACTGTAGACCGTTTTCTGGTTATAGCGTGAAAGAGTTTGTAATAATCCAGCAACAGCAGGATTATTAAACATGTGAGTGTCTGTTTGTCTTTGTCAACTAAATGTTAACCACACTGTTTTTATACCTTATAGTGCACATAACACCAACAGCTTCAGTCTGCAAAACAAAAATATGCACAAATATCCCAACTGCACTTTGAGCTTTCACCGTCTTTAAAAAACAAAATTGTGCCCGGGTGACAAATAGGAGTGCACCCAGCTAGCATGTATGACAGACGGTTTTTAATGCAAAACTGGTCCCAAAATATTCAATAATGAACGATTAATAATGCGACTAACTCAGATGAAATTGGATGAAGACCTAAATGCTTTAAAACACCAAGTGTAAACATGGTAAACACATGATGTGTCCTCTCACGCTGCGCCGTCTGCCAAGTTCTGAAAATTTTAATAAGAATGAAAATAATGTGAGTAAAAAATAACACCAATCTGAATAACTGAACATGAAATGTTCACAGGCATGCTGCCCGTTGTAGGTGCAACTCAGTGTGAAGTTTAATGTGCGTAAAAGAACAAAAAAGCATCGTGCGTGGGAGTACAAAGCAAAGCACAGTTGTGTTTTGATTTTTTTTTTTTTTTTTTTTCCTGAGCTACATTGTTTAAAAAGGAAATGGCTTATTGTGACTATGCAACAGAGGCAGTTATGGAGGGGCTGTACGGGTCATGCAGAAAAGATGCAAACTGAATAACAGGGATAGAAAACACTGGCAATTCAATTTAAGTGACTTTTTCTCTTTTATTGATCTTCAGAGTTAAAGCAAAGCATTGCATATGTTCATTAGTCCAGTTTGCTGTGTGCCAAACATGAACATGGACACTGTTTTTTAAATGTAAATTGTGTTAACTGTATTCGCTTCTCATCTTTTTTAGGCTTCTTCCTGTGTGAAAATGAAGAAAGTGCCAACATCGCTGGTTCAACAGGGTTACGTGTCCAGAGAGAACAGAGCTTGTGTTGTAACGTTGGTTCAGTCAGGATCAATACAGTCGAAAGAACTCTGCTGTTGCTGCAGTAAATTCTATTTGGCAGCAGGGCTCTAGTTTTGGGACGTCCCCGCACATACATGCAAAGGACGATGGTGAGCTGCAGCTCTGGGTGTCAACACCCAGGCCAAGCCCAGCAGATTCCAGTTACAACTGGTATGACATTGATTATGTCAGAAACAGCTTTCAAGAAGGAGGTGAGGTGGAGGTGGGGTTGCAAAGCAGCTAACAGATGTGCAGGCAGGCTCGAGTAGCTTAAAAATAACACTTCCTATGTGAGAAACTGGATGTGTCGGCTGACCCATCAGCTGACGTGACCTGACACTCACATGAGCTGTTCTGCCACGATTGCAGCTCAGCTTGATTTGTTGCCTGCTTAAACATTGTGTTCAATTACAGGTGAAAGCTATAAGAAGTGCAGGACAATTAAACAAACGCAAAGTTATTTATTTCTACTCCAGACTGACTGTTCTTGTGACCAGCTCATCTTATTTGTTGGAACCAATTTGTAATAAAATGCAGCGCATTCACAAAATCCCTCACTTGCACAGGCAGAACAAAACATTTCCCCAAACCAACGCAAAACACCTTGAACACTGTAACACAATGAATGCCATACAAGTAATTGTAAAAATGTGATAAAAATATTAAATTCTTGCTAATTGAATCCTCAAACCAAAATTATTTATTTAAAAAAATCTATTTTCTAAAATACATCTTATTATATGATATATATTATTAATCATAATAATGTAACTTAATCACAATCTAACCCTGCAGAATGTCAGAGAAATAACAGCTGATCACCTTTAATTTATAACAATGAAATTAGTAAGCGCAGAATTATTGGGGGGGAAAAAAAGCCCTAAAACTGTTGACTGGAAGAAGACCTCATTAGCCACTGGAAACAAACATATTCCTTTGATCATCATAGTCAAGTCCTATGGCTGTGTCATTTACTTTACCGTGTATATTTCAAAGTTATTTCTCTATAAAAACGACATACAGACTAAAACGTACGACGGGATTTATCAAGAACGTGTGGCTTTTTATCCCATAAATCTTTAATACCCTTTAAATAACCCAACATCTACTTGTAAACATGATACATACTTAACAAGTCTAATACAGCATTTTCTGTGTGTTCTGTTCACTCTTTTAAGCCCACGTCACATATTTAAGTTGTTGTATTAATCATCTTTGGTTTAATGCGGTAATATAATTTTGGTGAGGATTTTCACAGCGTTCAAACGTGATATTTTACTTAAGCAGAGGTTTTTAGGCTCCAGTGCTTGTAGTGCTATAGTTATTACCAGAAACTCGGCCTTTCTGCGCATCATGTTTATTATTTTAAGATGTTTTACTTTAATTTCACGGCACTCAACCACACTGAGATTAGTGAATTGATTGATTTACTTTGCATCATTTATTCATTCAGTGACCAAAAAACTGGAAGATTTGATGCTGACCAGGATCAGCAGTTTAGAGAAATGTTCAGTGGGAAAGACAAGAAAGCACCCGTGTGTTATCATAAGTGATAATAAACTGCATGTACTCTAATAAACTAAAAGTATTTTTTATTAACAATGAAAAATAATATATTTAGCATTTTGGTGTTTGACAGATGCGGCGTCTGATCAAATTAAGACCCGTTTTGCTACTGGGAATGTCGATTTTAGGCTTTTTAGGCTTCACCACTATGCACAAAAAGGCCTCTGAAAATCATCAAGAAAAGCAAGATTAAAAGGTTAATCCTGAATATGACATTATTATGCTTAAGAGGGATCTAAAAGTGCTGTAATGGAAACATTTTAGGGTTTTGTCTAGTGGCAAGGCTTCTTTTATTATTGATTGCATTTTAGTTACCGTAACGACTGCTGTCCAAGTAACAAGTCAATCTTTAAGGAGTGTTTGATTTAATGAGACTAATACATTAAACAGAACAATAAAATAGCCCCATAAATCTTAACTACACTGGTGTCAGAGTGGCCACTATCCTCTAAATGTTCATTTCTAATTACATCCATTTATTTATTGTTATTAATACCAGCCAACCTTCAATGTCTATAAATCTGTGTACTAATCATTGCACTAGTCATTGTCATTACTCCACTTAAAAGGTAGTTACTTTTGTAGCATGTCCACTAATCATTTCAAACTGTATTTGATATTTTTAAATATCCAAATCATATAAAGACAGTAAGTTGTACGCGTATACAACAATGAACCTCGTGGTGCATGATAAATAACCTTTGCTAAGGCAAAAAGTAATGACAGCCAAACATCATCTTAATTTTTATCCAAAAGCAAATCTGTCTAAAGACTGTGAAATTTAAGGGAAATTATGAAATGCAACAGCTCAACCTCAAAGACACACCTGTTTAAAAGTAATTTTCACAGCAGGGACTTTTAAATGGCCCATTAGTTGAGATTAAAAGAAAAAATGACAACAAAAAAGCTTTCTGCCTGCAAGCATTCAGAACGACAGCATAAACATCTTTCTGTTCCTTAAAAAAAAACAACAACAACAAAAAACATGTAGCAGTATTTTCCATGTAGAAAGAAGTCCCTCTTTAATGATAACATGAAATGCTGTGAATGTAAACCTTTGATTAAAACAATGCATAGATCAGGTTAGGGATGCACCGATACCGATACCGGTATATGGTATCGGCCTCGATACCACATTTTCTGAAGTACTCGTACTCGTTAAAATTCCCCCGATACCGGGGACCGATACCACGGTCTGAGACCTGTTTATGTTTGAGCGGCATGTAAGGGGTTAATCACAGGTGCCGAGTGCCCGCCCCCAGGCCCCGAGTGCCCGCCTCCAGGCCCCGGCTGCAGCTCAGAGCGGGGAGAAGGCCAGGCGAGACATGTCAGCCATGTGGAACTATTTCAAAGTGAACGAAGACGACAAAACAAAGGCGGACTGCAAATTGTGCTCAGCGAAATTGTCCAGAGGAGGCTCAAAAGGTAGCGCATTTAACACAAGTCATTTAATCAAGCACCTAAAATCCCAACACGACAACGAGTACTCGGTATCGGTATCGGCGAGTACTGAAATGCAAGTACTCGTCCTCGTTTTCCAAAAAAGTGGTATCGGTGCATCCCTAGTTCAGGTGTCAAACACTGATATTGGACACCCCAGTGTATTAAAATAAGTACCGTGTATATAACACAAGAATAAATACAAATATATTTTTGTATCTTTGAACCCACAAATTCTAACACCGCAATACTTCGGTTAGAAATGTGATATTTGTGATATCTCAGCATCAAAGAAAGATTCAGTAAATCTATGATAGTTAATGTCGAGCACGTCCCAACCGCTTATGCTGATAACATTTGATTCACAGCTGCCACATCGCCTTTGTTGTTCACACCTCCAGCAGCCAGTACAAAGCACATTAATCATAAACCTTAGACGGCTTGGCAGGTGAAGATTTGATCAATTAAATCACAAATGCGCAAAATAATAAATGTTTCCAATGTTGTTGCTACAGCAAGGACTCAATTCAAGCCCAATCTCTTTACAAAATTAGTTTCCACTTGGGTAAGTCAAATTCTAAAATACCTGCATTACACTAGCTTTATGTACATTTTATAGACGGCAATTTATCCCGATAAAATAGATGGCTGTAGACTGATTGCATAACTCAGTCTTCAAACCTCTGACTGTTTTACTACGAGCTTCCACGAGAGCTTTAAACACAGCTAAAAGTTTTAATATTGTTTAGCCAAGACTTCGAGGCACGAAGCAGGATCTTAAAGCTAATTTGAAAATGCAGAATGTAATTGCAAAAACGAATCTGCTTGTAATAACACTGAACTTCTGACATTATGTAGAAGTTGAGAGAGTCGAATTGACGTTTATGATCTTCTGAGATTTGCAGTTTTCTGAGCACAACAGCAAACATCTCACAGCTGCCTTAATAATATTTGCGGTGGATTGTTACCAGTGTTGCTAATAATGAAATGAGGACTACAGAGACCATGAAACTGATTTAAGGAGCAGGAGGTGAGACTGGGTACACGATGTCATGTCACCATGCCAACCAGCGGCGATTCTAGGTTCAAACTTCAAAAAGGAATATCATTAGTTGGATTAGCTATTGTAGTGTCTAAGAATAATTCAGAGTGAATGATCAGAGATTTCAATCTAATCCACCTGTTTTAGGGTGTAGCCTTTAGTTAGCAAAGGCTTAGTCATTAAAGAAGTAAGCAACTATTTGTGGCAAAGCAGATAAGATTTGAAACATGCACAACATTATCTCAGTGTCTTCACCACACAGAGGCAGTTCACCAAATCATCAAGCACTTAAAGTAGCATTATTCAGCACAGACACTGGAAAATCTCCCTGCCACTCCACAGACCTGTACAGCAAACTGGTAATAGAGTCATTTCATATTAAAGTGTTTTAATTCATATAGTACAAACCCTCCCTTTATTATGCAGATTTCGCACAGAGCATCACGTACCCCGATTTTTGCACGTGGACAGTAGGTTTGTAGTCCATCACTTCCATGTTTAGAGCAGTATGAATCGTGTGAAATGCTACTATTCATATCAATATTTTCTGTTTAAAATGTCCCCTGGCATTTTTTAAGTGTGCACGTGGAAAGAGGATCCATAAAAGACACAAAGAATTACTCTGTATAAAAAATAATTGAGATTTTTCCAGCTAACTTCACTATTTGATCGCTCATTCTTCCTGTTCTTGTAAAAGCGCTCTCTCTCTCTCTCCTTTCTCCTTACTCAACTAGAAACTAGAAAATAACAAAAACATAATCTTACAATAATTACCATATGAGCAAGTGGGAGATCCACAATCGACAACAGAACAACACACTGCTTAGTGATTGTGGGTAAAACAGAAGCTACAGCTTTATCACGCATTTATGACCAAACAGCCACTTCATAAACGCATGGCACAACATAGAAGAGCCACCTCGACAGGACAAGACTCGGTGGTCCATCTGCATTTAAAGGACAAAAGTCACTCCTTCAATCTTTAAATTGAATACATGTATATTTACCACAAGCAGAAGATTTTTTAATCCACCAGTATACCCAGTTCTGCTGAAATGATTTTTCACAGTAATTTCTGCCCCACTGTAAAATAACAAATCCTGGAGAAAGGCAGTATGCACTCCAACAATCATAGAGTCACTGATTGGAAATCCTGGCCGCAACTGAGTTATGCATTCACACCAGCAAATTTGTCAGTATTCACAGGTTGGTAGCCACTCGTGTTCCTTCTTAGCAGTCAGTGAGCATAGAACAGGGTAACTGAGCCATGCAGTACAGACAAAAACTGAACCAGTTTACTCACATTACACTAAGCAGTAGGAGGTGCTGACCTATTAAAAAACTCCACCCCTTCCATATTTTCAAAACTAAATCAATGGCCAATCCTATAACAAGGCTCTACCTCTATGCTGCATAATCAAGCCTGCACAATCCTGAGCCTTTTTGTCAGGCCACTTTAATCAGGCCTTTAAACTTAGATCGTTTTTCTAGTAGCCGAGCAGAATAAAAGGGACTGTTTTTTTTTTAAACGACAGGATATGAGTGCATCTGTTTGTAAACATTAAATAATTAAACAGTAAAAAATTAGTGGTAAATATAAAGGCTACGTTCAGATGAACAGAATCGACCTTTCGGCAGTGGTAAATATACACCAAGCATAAGACGAGGAAAACAGGAAATGTTAAAAATATAGAATACTGTATATACAGGACCTGTAG